>JALLOT010000024.1:0-33345 GCA_036939595.1 Thalassiosira livingstoniorum | reverse complement strand
GATTTGGTGCTGAGGCACCAAATCAACAAACAAACAAAGGCACAAACTCAACAAAAACATCACCATCAACACAGGCATAAGAAACATAAAAATTTGCAGAAAATTTTGTTTCCAAGCACTGAAAACAATGTCAAATCTGGTTTTGTCAAAAGGTCCCTCAAGATTAACCTATCAATGTGCAACAACCAACAGGCCTCCAACAACAGGAGAATTGTGGATACATTGCAACCGAATCAAACTTTCTCAATATGTCAAACACAATTTATGGTATTTGTCTAATTTTAATGCAATAAAACATTTGCAAGGTACAATTTTTGTGTAAAAAAATCACAAATTTGCATTTTACAATTCAAGCAACAATAACAACACCAGATTGCATCCATATTGATAGATATTTAAAAGGAGATGCTTTGCGATGCATAAAACATATATAAGCTCCAAAAACTTTTGACGCTGTTGCCATTTCTGTGTGTTCACTGCCAATGCCACTGCAGAAGAGTAGACAACCAAAACCCAACAAAAAACTTCTGACAACAATGCAACCACTTTGGGGACATTGTCATGGGTGCAGAGATGCAACACAAGCCCAAAATGGCAATGGCATGACAACATTGTTTGCCAAAATCAAGGCACCATTTTTGGAATTTTTGATGATGAAAAAATAGTATAGTCTTATATTCGGGCATACACAACAATCAAATGGAGTTGTCAGCATAAAAGGTGCAATCCTGCTTATTATTATTGTATGCATGGTTGAAAAAACTACAACAAGGCACCAAAAACTCTCCAAAAATCTAACTTTCAGCAATTGGGTGATCATCCCCATGCCGTATATGTTGTATATTGTGGTTTATGAATCAGCAATCAGTCTGCATTGGCATGAGCTAGGGAGGATTGTCACTTGCATTTCAATTTTGATGAATTAGTATGTCACCTCAATCACACCCAAACAAAAGTTGTCCATAAGTAGTGCAGATATCAAGTTTGAAATTTTGGCATGTTTTTCACAAAATGATGGGGTTTGATTGAGGTGGCACACAACAATCAAATTATGTTGCTGAAAATTCCATTGAAGCTTTGATTATCATGGACCATGCAAAAGACTCATCTTGTACATAGATTCCAAACAAAATACTTGGATCACTAGTCTACCTTCAAATTTTGCACCTATTCTGGCATGAAAAATGTGAACTAGATTTTAACAAAATAACTACTATTGTATTCATTTTGGCTGTAGCACTATGTCCACACATTCTTTTGATAATTTTTATTTGTTATTATTGTGATACCAACAAAGCTTTGTGGTGCTAATGAAAACTTTTTTTGCAGTTATGTTATCATGTTGTTACAATTGATTGTGTCAGTGGTAGTATGTAGTGTTGAGTTGGTTGCACGGATGACCAATGCCACTAAAATGGTGAGTTCTACCCCCCCCCATCCCCCATCATCATTGTTTTACCCCCTTCAAATTTTTTTGGTTGCAAAAAATCTGTTCTTTCAAAATGACACAATCCTATCAATGGACACCACCATGCCAACATGCTAGCAAATTGCTAGCTTGTACTGGCGCAAGCTGCAACCTTGCTATCAGAGGCCTCAATATTGATGCCTGTAGTGCCATTCTAGGTGTGCAAATGGAGATCCATGCTCCAAATATAATTCTGAGAATGGATCTCCACTTTTGCACCTGGAGACCAGTGTGTTGCAAAACCATTAACAATTGTGGCAGCAGCAGCGGTGGCTTTTTTGATGACACCATTGTCAGCTACATGAGTGGCACACTTTTTTTGGCCTTGTTTGTTACCTGTAAAATCCAAAATTGGTTTTTTTGAGTGATCCCACCTGGGTCCCCCACAGGTAGAAAAGCTGAGCTCTTAATGCACTGTGACATAAACCTTCGTGTCCTATCAGAAACCTGGTTGGGGGATGCTTGGATTTGCATGCATTTTGGCCACAAATCTCATTCAACTCTCCACCAACCATCATAACTGTTAGTGCACTAACATTCTACTTATGACAGAAGTTGCAGAGATACAAAGACATGATAAAAGGCTATTACACCTACAATACTCACCACAAAGTCAAAGTTGGAAAGGGGAAGGTATTCTAAGTACTAAGTACTTATAACATGCTGTATTACAATGCTCCAATCAGGGCCCCTAACAGCGTATGTAGAATTGGCACATGACGTGTCAGCAATTTTCCTCACCACCATATTGACTAGGGTTTTAACATACATACCTTAGGAGGTATTTGGTGATTTATCTAGTAAAAACTAGCATGTGTGAGTATCATATGTTTTCTACTGATGAATACAGGGGTATGATACTGCTTGGTTGTTTGAAAGGCGTACAAGCAATTTAGAAAATTGCTTCAGTATGCCAACAGTCTGTCTGTGGGGAACTGAGATTTTAGGTAGTAAGACTTTCCTCAGCATTTTTTTTTCATTGTCAATTGGATTAGTTAGAACTAGTCTCATAAAATTGATAGAGCTTCTTTGACAAACACTTTCAGCTACAATACCAGACTGCATTACTGTTAAGGTTCAAAAATACTTCTAACTAACCCTTCTGGATTAGCTACCTGAGTTGAAGACACAAACCAAAAATTTGTGGGATAATGTTCAAGACATTGGTTTTGGAGTACACCGTGTCAATCTTGTGGTTGTAATTGGATATTATTTCTTTGCACCTGTTTTTTGCAGAACTTGTCCAATTTCAATAAATATTCGAGTTGACAAATTTATCCTTGAGCTGAAAGGTGCTACGATATCACGTTTGAACGAATTGTGTCAAGTGTCAATACCCAGGGACACAGTTTATACGAATCATGGACTCATACAACCGAATTCTTCCGTGCAGCAACCTTTGGACTACAAGCATGCTGCATATTGGATGTAATATGTTGCATTCGAAAATAATTATTAGAAATATTACACACGCTTCAATCTAGATTGCTAGTGCTCAGACACCTTATGATGCAGTATCGTTTGATGCAAAATGAACGGGAAATCGATTTGTAGAAAGAGAAAAAAACAAAATATGTCTAACAACACATTTTACGGCATCCTCTAAAAAAGACCAAATGATCTTCAGCAACCATTAAACCGAGCAAAGATTTGCCATGAATGAAATTACGCCCTCGTAAAATGTACAGCGCGTGCACCGTGGCAATTGTCTCTTTTCCTGATATTCATAACACTCAGAAGGGGCTTCAAATTTACTCTGTTAAACCAAAAACTAGAAAATGGTCCGGAACTCCTTGAATCGCAATTGGAGTCGAATAATCCTGGGATGCGACGAGATTTGCGACACATCAAAGTGAAAGGGAGGGTTGCCTTTTCCACTGCATTGACGACCGCTACGAAGCGTTGGCTTTTCCGTCACATCGTCTCCACGACGATTGTCTGAGTTTTTCATGATGTCATGCAACGCATGGTCCATGCCGATAGACAAGAAAATTGAAGAAGCCTTGCATTGGTAGAAACACCACCGTCAGAACAAGCATGGGGAAAGTACTGGGGCCACCAAGAAGGTTGATTAGTCGATTGATTGTGGCAAATAGCCACGTCATGTAAAATGCCCCAACATAAAATAAAGCTTGGCGAAACATTCGCTTCGATCGTTCTAACCTGGCCTTCCGCTCTCTATGAAGAACTGAAATATTCTCTTCAAACCGCTCGCGATGCTCGGAAGATAAGTTTTCGTCTATCGTCTCCAACTGAGTTACCCCAGACTCCTCGCTAAATTCATCGTTTATGGTTTTTTCCGCCCTCAGTTTTTGCAGTTCGATGAATTGCAGCTCTTCTTTTCGCACATCACGAGTGAGGATTATCATCATTATCGTAATGATTGCTATGAAACACCATAGCGGCCCATAGAAGAATGCCCATCGGTAAACGTTGGCATGATGTCCCCTTTCACAAGTGGAATTCGGGTCGGAAGGTCCATCTCCACTTTCGCAGCCTAGTGGGTAAGAAGATATCCAACACCACAAAAGCGCGTTGTTATACAGCGACAGAGGTAGGCCTGCAATGGCTGTACCAATTGCAGGGATGATAGCACTAAGATGCATGTATAATTCATAGCGCTTGGAAATGTCCTCGTCTGACATGTGGTACCGCCCAACAAGTAAATAATACGTAGCCAGCAGTAGATTGTACGAAATGCCCCCCAGACTCGTTTGAAGAAAAAACCCTTGAGCAGTACAGGTGCCGACTGACCCACTTGCCCCCCAAACGCCAGGCGACCCAGCAGGGACAGGCAGCGTCGAAAGAGCGTCCCAAAACGAGGCAATGCTGTCAAAGATGCTCATCCCCAACAAAAATCTATAGTAAGGCCGCTGGAGTTTTTTCTTTCGATCTCTAACAATATCATATATGATGGATGCAGAGCCACAAAGAGAAATGGTTCCAGTTATTCGGGGCGTGATCGCAAGCACCTGCTTTTGCTGGATGGAAAAGCTCATGGTCGGCAGGGTGGATTCAGCTTGGCTTGGATGTGAGTGGAGCGGATTGTTGAGCTAATAACATAGGTATGTATGGTATTGTAGTTCAGTACTACAATAGAAGCTAATCAATCGAGGCAGGGCGGGCGGGGTGGGGCGGGGCGGGGCGGGGCGGGGCAGGGCTTTGGCCTTTGGCTTGATTGAGACCCAGTAAATTATGGTACCATACCTTTACCGGGTGTAAATTAGGCTTTACCCGGTAAATAATGCGGCTCTAGATTTTGACCATAGCAGTTTGCAGTCTCTCCCTAGATGAAGTAATACTTTGAGATTCCAGATTTATGTGATTTTTTATCGTGATTTTTTTTATGTGATTTTTTTTGATACGGGAGTAATACTTTGAGATTCCAGATTTATGTGATTTTTTATCGTGATTTTTTTATGTGATTTTTTTTGATACGGGATGTATCACCTCCCTACATTACCTTCCAATATTACATATGCCACCTTGTTTTACCCGTCAGCTCAGATTTTTGCCAAAACTCAAACATCATCACCATGACAACCATGACATGATACAGCAGCCTCCACCATAACCTCCACAATAACACGAACAAACTCGCATCATGCCACGAATCGTCAACGCTCCCTCTCACCAAAACGCCGCTGCACGCACCGACGCTGGTGTTAGCGCTCCCTCATCGAATCTGCCCAGTAATATCAACAGAACAACACCTGAGAATAATCGAGAACACCAGGCCATTGACACATCAAATGAGGGTGGCTCCTCTTCCAACAACATAGATTCTGCGGATACCTCCCGCTACATCGAAACCATTCTTTGTTCGAAGGTTTCCTTGACCGCACACGATCGATATAAACCCGAAGTATCGACTGACGGCGACGACTTATTTGACCACATTGATGAAGAAGATGTCAGCATCATAAAAAGGAGTTTACTCTCGGCTAAAGGGATTGACGAGCCATGGACGTATCAGATCAACTCTATTTACTCCATCGCTGTCGAGGGCAAGGACGTATTACTTCTCCGTCGCACGGGCGAGGGGAAGTCACTCGTTCCCCTCGGTGTTGGCATTTTGAAGAGAGGTGTTGGATTTGTTGTTGAGCCCCTTTTGCCAATCAGCTGTGATCAGGTTGCAAAATCGTGGAACATGGAGAAGCAAATAGAAGCATATCATTTCGATGAAAATAAGGACGAAAACTTCGTACAGCTCCGTGACCGTCTCCTTTCACTTCCAATCACATCCAATGGTCGATGCAGTCGCACTGTCATGGTGTTCTGCTCGCCATCTTGTTTCACAACTAATTCTCGTTGGTACTCAGTCATCAGACAATTAATTGTTAAGGGGGTCGTCAATCTCATCACAATAGACGAGGCGCATAACCCGGGGGTTCATGGAATAGACTTTCGCCCTGACCTCGCCCGTGCTTGTTTCAATATCTCCCGCGATTTGGTGCCTCTTTCTCCACACAAATTACCCATCCTTGCCATGACTGCCACTCTTGTTTTGGACGACCAAATCATTCTTTCAAAGCTGTTGGACAAACGTCCTGATCTACGTATTTGGGGACCTATGGCTCGTCGTAACATCAACATAATTGTCGAAGTACACGCAGTTCCGACTCGAGCAGTCGAGGCATCACTCTACAATTACTTTGAAGACATAAACGAGCAGATCCTCATCTACACAAACTCCAAAACAAGTGCAGAGGGTCCCATTGCCGATCTTGCAAAGAGAGTTATCAAGAAGAGGGGTGTGGATGGTATTGTGGCTCCATTATCTGGCGATTGCGGCATCATGCAAAAGAATTACCTTATGGATTGCATATGTGGCGAAGACGAGTTTCCTGATGATCCAAGAATTGCAGTTGTGCCATCCACTGAGACTGGGGAGTGTGGACTTAGTAGCCCTCGAAACAAGAAGGCCTTTCACGTTGGTATACCTTCGAATATGTATAGTCATGCACAGAAGCTCGGGCGTGTGGGGCGAAATCAATTGTCATCTCCAACTGACAACATATTTCACTATGTCATCAACCTTGACAACTACATCAACATGTTTCTCCGCGTCATGGAAACCGAACGAGCAATAGTACACAAGAAATGGCTTGATGATCTCCACCGTGTCCTTCTCTATCTTGTTCTTCCATCAACATGCTACCATATCATGATGGAAACATATCTCGAAAATCCGGACCTTGATTGCAATCGTGAGCCTTGCAATAATATGTGTTTGTTTTGCAATGAAACTCACCTCCTTTTCACTGATCCGTTTATCAAAGACGAGCTTGTCCGGGTCTTAGAGTGCCATGTATTTTACAACGGGCCATTGGAATTGAAAGAACTTTATTGGATTCTAAACGATTCAAAGCACCGTCAAAAGTATTACGTATCTGGTGCCAGCTCTAAACCTGCAGGTAAAATCCATGCCCTGCTTCTTCAACTTATTGCAGCCGGTATTGTCACTGTTTTTATACGAGATAAATCAAAGTTGGGAAAGTCAGGCTTGAAGGCTTTTGATGTGTATGCAAATTTCGGATACATTGAGTGTGACGAGGGTCGTCAATTAATTTATAAAGACGACAGTTCATGGAGCCATTTCAACACAGTTGAGTCCAAATGAAATTAAAATTTAGTTATGTCTTTTTATGAATTCCTTTTCCCAATCTTCCATTCCATCTTCTACTTCCTTCTCTGTTTCGATTTTCTCCTGTCTCATCGTCTCCCTCATATACTCTTGCCTTTCCTTACATATTGCCTCGAAGTGGCTCACAGACTTCCAAATTAGCTCGATTGTTTTTTTCTCTTCGCCTACCTCAAGCTCTCTTTCCACCACTACATTCTTCATCTTTTCACGACCCAATTCGAACGTATCTTGCAGCGCCTGTGGATTAAAGTTATATTTTTTACCTTGCTCAGCTTCTTCATCAAACTTTGTCTCTCTTCTTCTGTCGTGCAGCTTTCAAACTTGTGTACATCGTGAACTTCCAAATCGCTCAAGTCAAGATTGTATCCTTCTAAATTTAAATCGTCACCATCGTCTCCGTCTTCATTGTCTCCACTCCCATCTTCCACTTCATTCTCGTTCTCATTATCGTCGTCTTTACCTGTTGCAATCCCAGAATCATATTTCGATTTTCCAGTCACGAGCGACTGTAGCATCAATTTGTGAGAGCTTAATGGTACCTGTTCTTTTTTTGAATCACTCTCAGAGCCTCCTCCTTGAACATTGCCATCTTTCTTTTGCACGACATGGTCCCACAGGAAGTTGTCTCCACTGAACTCCTCCTCCATCGTCGCCAGCCCTGACCGTCGAATGAGCTTCGCAATCTTTTCTATTTCCTTTTGCAGCGATGGAGGGAACGATGACTTAACTTTTGAGAGACCAAATATTTCGATTGCAGCTCTGCGGCACAACCCAACGTGTCGCGAATACTCCACAACCGATTCGAAATATGGAGTTGTCGGGAGAGTTTTTAACCAGAGATTGTGAAGCTCACAAAATTCGTCATAGGTGAGACAGCTCCTTCCTTCGTTAAGACACACGAAATGATTTGTTCGCATAATGTCCAACACATAATCATTCATATCGCGATAGAGAAGCTCACATCGTCGAAGTCCGGCGTTGTAATAGTTCCTTTTGTTATGTACTTTCCAAACAGGTAGCCAATCCATACCTTCTGACTCCAACAAGATACTATCTCCCTTTCTGATACCATACTTGCATCGGCAATAGGACTCCATTTTCTTCATGAACATTCCTAAAAGCCGACGTCCATTGAAGTCTGAATCTTCCCATTTCATGCAAAATTTGTTGTATGCCTTTAAGACTTGTTTTGTCTGTTGCTGCGCCATTGAGTCTGTAACGTCGTCCAACAGCACAAGTTTCGTGAAGCTCGGAGACACGATGAACTGCTCCACTCGAATTCGCTGGACAGCCCAAAAGATTTTCAAGACCATATTCTCATGGTCTGCAATTCGTCCCTTGATCGGATTTTTCTGCACTCTCTTGACTCCCAACTCGGCT
This sequence comes from Thalassiosira livingstoniorum, assembly GCA_036939595.1. Lineage (NCBI taxonomy): Eukaryota > Bacillariophyta > Thalassiosirophyceae > Thalassiosirales > Thalassiosiraceae > Thalassiosira > Thalassiosira livingstoniorum. Next base: position 24,850 of record JALLOT010000024.1, on the reverse strand, counting down.
TGGATGGCTTGAATAAATCCACCGTAAAACTCTTTGAAGATGACAGCAAGTCTGTGCATGTTTTCGTGGAAAAAGTCATGCTGTTTTAGATAACAACTCATGGCCGTCATTAAAGTGTGGACCATTTTGCTATTGCCAATGTCCGTGATTTGACGCAGCACGTAAAGCGGGAGTTTGTACCAGTTTTCGTCTGTGAGAGCATCGCCGAACTGTGCAATAACTCTGTGCCGAGTGTAGTGATGCAACAGATAGCGATGGAGTCCCTCTTTCTTTATCAACCCTAATTCTTCGTGGATGTTCACGCTCGTGAGAAGGGATCCTTCGTTTGAGATCTTGTCGCGAGGACAGATGGCATGCAATATGAACTCAGTGAGATTGTCACGAGAAGGATTGTAAGTTTTGATCATATGATTTTGAAACTCAAATGCTTGCTCAAAGCATTTCCCATGACCCCTCATGAAACGTCTAAACACTTTTGACTGATTCATTTCAAAGGTAGGTTTGTCTTTCGATCCCTCCTCTACTTCCATCAGACTCGGATTGTCTCTTAAATAATTGCCATGCCGGAACAAGTCTGACAATCGATTTGCATCCTTAATTGCTGAGACATAGTCCTTTGCCGACATTCGTTTCCCAACCTTCTCACTCCACAAAGATCTCGCTTCACGAGTTTCAAAAAGAACATCTTTCACGTCTAGCGTCTCAGGTATTTTCATCCTGATCGGAGCTGGAACGATTTGATTTAGATAAGTGCATTCGGATCATTCACATTCGTTTTCTGTTCCGTATTGCTTCATTGACCAACTGAATGTTGGCCAATACACTCCCCTCTGTAGGCAAATAAGTGTGTGTGGATCAAGCCTGCTCTTGTCTTGACCCTCTACATTTCCAAGTCGAATCACACAGTGGTAAGGGTTGATGAGTTCCGACGACAAAACAACCAACTCAAATCCCATTGGTGATACAACGGTTGACGACGGAGGTACAAGAGGAACCTTAGCGCGAATTGATGAGAAACAAGTCCCAGCATGCATAACTGCAGATTTGCTTCCTGTTTGGTGGCCTTTCTTGTGCACCTTCTGATAGTTGTGGAGGACATGAAACAAAAATGGCTGATTCTGCAAGAGCCTGAGACGATCGTCCTCACATTCTTTGTAGATTCGTGAAATGTAGTTCATAGAGGCCGCCCAAGATGCCGATGCACCTTTGATTCTCTCAGCTTGGAGTGAATATTTTGGCAGTCCCTTCCCGATAGCTGCAAGGGCCATTACCATTGCCCAATAGAGTAGTAGATTTGGGTCTCTCGTACGAATGAGAGTGAAGAAGTGGTGTGTTATGCTGATTTTTTTGTTATTGACATTCAAAGATTCGAGTTGCTTGGGTTGTTGATTCTTCTCGGTCATCACAAGGGAATAAAGTGCCTGGAAATGAAGCGGAAATCTATTTTGTATTTTGTTGTAAAATTCAATAATGATATCATCTGAAAGTAGCTTCTCTCCCATCTTGTGAAAAGTAGAATAGTGTGCGACAATGGCATTTTTGTATCGAATGTCCACTTTCTCAGCAAAATCGATTAAAGCCCTGTCTCCAATTTCATCTTCCAACATTTGTTGATTGACAACTCTAAACTCGTCCCTATGCTGTTGCTTTTTTGCATCCAAAGTATCTGCATTGTTTTGAAGTTCTGTCTTGACTGCATTTAAGTTGGATGTAAGAATCCGACTCTTTTCTTTGTAAAACCGATAAAGCACTTCAAACGTCATAGCAGTGTCGCCATCAGCCACATGAAGATGATACTGTAGATCGGCAGCCATTGATTCTACCTTCCGTTTCTTCGAGAATTCAATTGGCTCCATGCCCACATCACGATGAGACTGTGCATATATCTGAACAATGGGGACCTCACTCCAAAACAAGTCAAAGGGTTTCGAAGATGGAAAATCTACGAAACTGAGACCTATGCCTCCCTTTTGCAAAATGTGTTGCCTAATGACCTTTTCTGCCGTAGTGTCTTTTATGTAGTCATCCCTGAAGGCATAGGATTTAACGACTGCCTTCAGCTCCACACACTGCATTCCCTTGCGCACGACGGTGCTTGAGTTTAGAACAGATTGGATGTAATCGGATCGTTCAATAGCATTCATCCCTCGCGTCTCAGTGGAAGTAGAATCACGAATGATAGTTTCAATTCGACGGCGTAGATTAATGGCGGTATTAGCAAATGCAGGAAGTTTCATCTTTGGATCATCTTGCAAAGGCAGAACAATGATAACATTGTCGTCCACTTGAAGATGTACAATCTCGTTAAGTCGCATTTTTTGATAGCCTCTGTTGTCGGTTGTTGCAAGGTTGTTGAAGAAATTCTCTGTTCCCATGTCCACATCGAGGTCAGATGACAATCGGTGTGGCTTACTCGGTGTTACAGTTTTCGCGTTTGAAGGAGGCGTCAAAACTGAACTAGTTTGTCTGGATATCGGCACAGGAGAAAGAGACCTTGATCTGCTTGGAGTGGGTGGCACCGGCGAAGTTGACCGCGATCGAGTTGAGGGTGGGACGGGAGAATTGGAACGGGAGTTGGATTTAGCAGCCTTCTTGTGGCGTTTATAAGACTGGATGCTGTTGTTGCCGAAAGGCAAAACGAAATGACTCTTGCACATAGCAGCTGCGGAAGATAAACATTTGTCGATGGAAGCTCTTTCATCTTCAATTGGAATGAGGAGGCTACGACATATGCCATCAAGAACTTTAACTAGAGTCGTCATTGTTGCAAAAGATGGTACGATTTCTATTGAATTATTCAAATAGAGTTAAAGAACAACTCAATCGAAATAGCTGCCGTCTTCAATCGCCCGTCTCTCCTCTTCGAACTCAACTAACGTTTGTTGTCTCCAGACGAGACCACGCTCCTCATACCTAGAATAATTGTTGCGGATTTGATCAAGACAATTTCGCACACGGTTAGCGTCACAATCCTCGATAATGGCTATCAAAACGCAATGATTTTGACACCGAGTTCCATGCCAAAGCTCCCTAAAAAGAATCCGTTCCAAAAATTCATTGACACAATGATAATGGACAAACCCCCTCCCATAATTCCAAGCTATGTCGTCCCAATGTACCATAAATTCAATGTGAGATGGACTCTCCGACGGAAACCAACGAAAAGGTAACGCCAGCGGATCAGACTCACAGTCAAAATCGTCGATAAGGGATTTCGGTTTACTGGCTGAATTAATATTCCCTGGACTGGTAGGATTCGTTGTAGGTTTCTTGACTTGAACCGCTGTTGTTTGAGGCGGCGTATCCGTCGGATTGGTTGCCCTCTGAAGAATGGTGGCTTTTGTTTGATCTGCTGCCGAGGGAGACGGTATCGCTGTTGGTATCGTTGCCGTTGTTAGATTCGCTGCCGTCTTGGCCTGATTCGTTTCTTCCGTCAGAGTTCTTGCCTTCTTCTGACTGCTTTGAATCGTTGTCGCCTCCATCTTCCGATCTGTTGTTGTTGCCTTTGCCGTCTTGTTCTGCGTTGCCGTTGTTGTTCGATTCGTTGTTTCTGCCTCCGTCGTCGTTGCGTCTGCGGTAGTCGGCTTCAGACTCGAAGACATGGCGAGTTGTTGGCTTGCTTGTTTCAAACTTGGATATGCCGCCACCAAGCCAAGGAAGGAGATAATGGAAACACTCCTGGATTTGACCGGAGTTTGGTTCGCAAGTGATAGCTACTGCAACGGCGTCAGAGTGATAATCGAAATGGATGCACCATTTTTTGTAAAATGGAGCTCGGGCTAGGAAGTGAGAGGCTTCGGCGGATGGGTCCTGGAATTTGGGAGTGTTCCAGAAAACTGCCAGACGAACTTCTTCACCTGCAAGATTAACTCCTGTTGTGTCCATAACAGAGGAGTGTCTTGAATCGAAGTCTCTGATGTAGCCTTCTTCGTCGTCGTAATCGTATTCAGGCATGATAAATCGATTGTGAGAACAATAGCAGCAGGGCGAACAAATAAGATGAAGTACATTGATGCAATTGACACTGTTAGCAAAAATCGAAAAAAGTTGAGTTTATTATTTGGCTGGCCAAAAATGTGAGACAATAAAATTTTACTGCATAAAAAAGTTTGAATGTCTTTTGAATTTTTGGGATGTGTAGGAATTAAGTACATTCTACGATACAGTACTTTAAATGACATACGTATCAATTAGTATAGTTTAGGTAGAATAGTACTACTCTTGTATTCATATTGGGGTACTACATACCTAGTATGATACACAAATTTTTAAATATGTCAGTACGGGTAAAACGTGGTTTCACCGCACTCATTTTGGGGAGTGCAGGCGCTACGCACCTCCAAGTCTAAAATCTCAAAAAGCCTCAGCATTCATCCAGGGAGAGAGTAAAGTAAGTCAGTACTTACATCAGTCATAAGTACTTAGGTACTTAGTACATGGTACTACTTGCAGCACGCCGTGCTGCCACAAATCCCAACAAAGAGAGATGGCGAGGGAAAATAAGCGAAATGATGTTGTGGCTATGTTCTATGCATTTCTATTGCTGATATCTTCAGCTCAATCCTTGAATCCTCCACACATTACTGGATATTCACGTGTCCTTGGAATTCGAAGGAGCACATTCCGCCGATTTGCAAAGGTACGAACTCTTTCAGATTCGTCAATATCATTATCATTGGCGACAAATAATAATGAAGTGGCTGAAGAAGATATCATCGGAAAAGCAAATAACAATCCAACAAAAAAAGTAGTCATCGTTGGAGCAGGATGGGGAGGTCTTTCTACTGCCCACGCCCTAGTCAAATCTCAATCGGAATCTCCACACCAAAACTTGGAAATAACAATAATTGATTCTTCACCTAGAGTAGGTGGGCTTGTGCGTGATGGGTATTCATCTATTCAATCCTCCAATTCAACAGAAAACGTGCCTTTAACTTCAGGGGCTGCAGATCAAAAGAAACGTAATGCAGAAGCAGGACAGCATGGATTTTGGAACAATTACCACAACATTTTCCGTTTCTTGGAAAACGATCTCCTCCCTCACCTGGCAAAAAGTAATTTCACTGGAGCAAAAAGTGATGAAAAACCTACCCTTGATGACATACTGACAGGCTATGCACTTCAAGGTCAATACTCCAAACAAAACGGGCTTGAAGCCGTTTGGCCTGTCTACAGAAATAACCCTCAATTACCCACTGGTCTAGGACAGGCATTCTACACTAAGTTTACAAATCTGCCACTCATTGATCAGCTATCAGCGTGGCCTCTAGTACTTGCATTCAGTGACTTTGATGACTCTCAAGAGTCATGGGAAAAATACGACACTTTGAGTTTTCGGGACCTGTGCATGAAGCTTGGCGTTTCTCGTCGATGTTATGCGGAAGCATTTGAACCCATGGTATTAACTGGTTTGTTTGCACCAGGATCAGAATGCAGTGCCGCTGCTGCCCTAGGAATGGCATACTTTTTTGTTTTGAGGAGTCAAAATTCTTTTGATGTGAGGTGGTGTCAAGGAAATATTGGCGAGGTAATAATGACTCCTTGGATGGAAAGTTTAGTGGAAAGTGGAGTGAATGTATTGAGGGATACCAAGGTCGTTGGGTTTGAAATGGACGTAGTAGAGGATAGAGCTATTGCTGAAAAGATCGGCTCTATTTCAAAGGTCATTTGTATTGACCAATCCAACGTTGATGGCGAGAAGGTAGCTTTGGAAGCAGATGCAGTTGTACTGGCAGTAGGTGCATCGGCATTGAATGCAATAACGAAAAATAGTCCAGAACTCTCGAATTTCTTTGACTTCCGATGATTCGCAAAATTGCGGGGGACGAGTGGTGAGTTTGTTTTCTTGATACTCATTGAAGTGCGGAAAAACTTTGGAACTTTTATTCGATTTGTATGCATTTTTTACCATCGGCCATTCAATATTCTACCGCTCATTCTCAAGCTTCTTGAACAACAATTTTAGTTTTGGCAACTCGGCTCTATTTTGATAGAAAAATCAGCATCCCATATTCGGCCAATGCGTGTTTTGGCTTCGATGAAGGGGTAGGGATGACAATGTTTGATATTTCCACACTACATGCCAAAGAAGGCGCGACAGCAAAAGGACAAAACAACAATATGCAGGAGGAAGGAAGTGTTGTTGAAATTGATTACTATCACTCGCCCTCTCTTCTTCTGATGAACGACGAGGATCTGCTCAAAAAAGTGAAGTCTGATCTTGACTCAATTCTTGGTAACTCATCGCGAAAGTCTCAAGTAATCGATGCTGCCATAGTCCGGTTGCCAAATGCTGTAAATTGGTACTACCCTGGATCCTATGCATCAATGCCTGATGGTCGCTCTGAATTCGTTTCCAATGCATTCTTTGCTGGAGACTTGGTGAGGACTAGACATGGATCTTGGTCTCAGGAAAAGGCATTTGTGACAGGTATTGAGGCTGCAAATGAAATTCTCGGGAAAGACGCTAAAGATGGGATTATTCCATTAGAAGAAGAAGAAGCACATGTGAAATTTGGTAGGGAAGCTGTGCGCTTGTTTAAAAAGTTGCTTGGACGGAATGTAGGGACTTTGCCACTTTTGGCAGATTTTCTTCGATGACTTGAAATGAGATTTTTAATATTTTTTAATAATTTTGATGAATTATTTTACGCTATTCCAGCTGTGTTGTACTTATCAGGAAGAAACATTAACCGGTGGAACATTTTTCTGGTTGAAACATTGAAACAGGGTGCTAGATGAAGATTTTTGCCCCAATTGGTGAAAAAGTGTTCTCAATATCTAGAAACAAGCCAAAATGGAAGAAGGGGAATCTATTTACTTCATTCTCGAGTAGCAACCTGAATTTGAGGAGCTGATTGTACCTAGATTGTTATGACACTAATTTCCACGATGATATGTTGATCAATTCTTGGATCATTCGAACAACTTCATTATGTTCTGTTATGAATGGCTTTTCAGAACACTTCAATTCATTTGATTCAAAACACTCACAAATTTTCACACAGCAACTCCTTGAATACTCCAAGTTTTGAAAGCAAAACAGCAATTTATTGCATTTTATCGCCCCAACATGTATGGGAAGTAAGCCTCTTTAATTTGATTGATGGATGCTTAGGAAGATTTTTTTGGGACAGAGGGGGGGTCTTTTTCTAGAAAAGACGTGATCAGCTGGAGCATGAGATTTTCTAGAAAATATAGCTTTTTGATTGCCAATGATGCTTGGAAAATGCTTGTTTTGCTATTTGTATTGTATTGATGGATCTGATAAATGATATGTGAAAGATTTCGATTATAGCTCTTGTGGCTAAAAGTGATTTGGTATGGGAAAATAGGAAGCTTGAAGTGCCAGCAGATGGTAGTATCAGCAGCAAGTTACTACATCTCAAAATGAGAATAGATCAATATCGTTTTGCTTCTAAGATTTTTTTTGTCAATAAAACAGATCACAAATATTAAAAACCCAAAACTTGATATTCTTCAGATTAAATAATATCTAACGTCTTCTGTTAATTAATCCTTGGAATGCAATTTTTAATAATGACCATAAAAAAGTTTCTCAACAGATTTTTTGTCTTTTACCAAAATTAGTCTAAACTACTAATAAATTTATTTTTTGTTCCAATTTCAATATTTCCCTTCCAAAAAAGTTCTACATAAACAACTTTTTTGTCAAAAAAATATTTCTTTTGATGGACTGTATTATTTTTTTTTTAATTCATAGTTATATGTTATATCTTTTTATTGTACAAAAATAAATTTTAGTTAGGCTCATAAATTATTTTTTATTAGACATAAGTTTGTTTTGTCACAAAAATTTATGACTCATGCAATGCAAAAATAATTGTCAATCCATGACCTTTTTATTTTGATCATTGATTTATTTTTTTAATGGTAAACTTTTAATCAAAAAACACTTTACAGAAATTATACAAAGCTTTAAAACAATACAATCAGCAATCAAGTATGGTCCATGTTTAATTTTTTAAACTTTTCAGATTAATTTAACTAGAATGAAAATACTCATTTTTCCTCTTCCTACAAAGAGGTCTCAAGTATTTTCTTTGGATATGTGAAGATTCTGATACATGATAGATAAGTGCAATCATGGTGGAGATTTTATATTGATGCCCTCCATGGTCTTGTAGTTTTTTTTAAGCATTCCATTTTTTAAGAATTGACTTACCCATATTGATTTGATTCCTCTTTGTGAACTTGATGTGGTTTGTCCTCTAGTTTGATATGTCCTTGAAGGAGTTATGGGGTTGCTTTGTCTGTTTGAACAGGATTTTCCCAGAGGTTTTGGAATTCCTAGAATATTCTCTTCCTCACCTCCATCTCCCCCTCTTGTTCCCTCCCATTCACCTCATTATTATCATCTCTTTCTTTACTTTCACCCTCTTCTTCAGCCATTTCTGCATCAACCTCTCTCATAATTTTCCAGATCAAAAAATACAATCCTGAGAAATAACTCTGGAGGCTTTGCTCTTTTTTTTCAGTGTTCTTGACAGTACTCAATTCCACGCTCCTACTACCACTCCCATTTCTAGAGCTTGAACTAGTGTTTGTAGTGAGTACTCTCTTGCTCTGACTCAACATCCAATGACTCTTCCTCTTCAGATTCACTAGAAGTCCTGGTACTCAAAGAAGAGTTCATTCCATGAGCACTAGGATGGTTTTGGAGGTTGGGATTGGGATCATGAATTTCTAAATGATGAAACTCTTCATCTTCCAACAGCAAAACACAGATGGCTTCATTGTTAAAAGCTTCTTCTTCCACTTCCATTCTAGCATATATCCTCCAAACCATTTGATTTGTCTCCAAGAAGTTATTGTTATTGCCTTGACAGTACATTTCCCAACACTGATAGAAACAATGAAAATGAGGTTGCAAAGGTATTTGTTTCTTCATCAATTAAGTAGGGTGTTGTAGATTGTAAGACCCTTGATTCCATCATGATTAAAATATCATACTTTTCCTCCCAACAAACTTTTTTGTTTTGAATTTTTGGTTTTTCAAGGCTTCAAGTTGTGCCTCCTTTGGAAGATGGGAAATGTTGTAAGACTCAAGTTAGTAGCCATGGCCATTCATGTACACCAGTATTGCATAAGTATCATCACTAGGGGTGATTAAACTATTGAACATGATTGCAGATGTTCCATCAACCCTGAGAAAGAGAGTGAACTCTATAGATCCACATATAGGAATTACATGAAACTTGACAAATTTTGCTTTACTCAATGTTTTCCTCATTAGTGGTACTTCTGTTCAGATTGCAAATATTGGGAAACATTTCAATAACTTCATTAATTTTTGGAAGTTAGATTTCACTAGCATCAACTGAGATAAAAATTACTGAAAAAATAAAGTAAACCATCAACATTATAAGTCAAGTGTTGATTTCAATAAAAAATGCTTTCTGAAAAAACAAGCCTTGGGAACAGTATCAAAAGCACTGTGTAAAATGATGAATTTTGCATTAATTTTCAGTTTTAACTTCAAATTCCAGTACAATTCTTTGTTGAAACCTCCTGGAAGAGGGACTATCTTTAATACTCTGACACAAAGACTCCTTTCACCATCCTGATATCTTGGTCAATTGCTTCCAATAATTTTAATATGTGGTCCAAATTTTGTTTTGATAACTTCTTTGCATTCTCTATGAATCAATTTTGTTTTTTCCTAAGTCAACATAGCTTTTATCAACCTCTTTCTGTAGGAGAGCAAGCATTTCATTCACTTCCATAGTGTGTCAAATAACTGATTTTTAGCTGTTGTATAAACTTTCAAAATCTCCTACTAGAACACACGATGTTTGTCCTCCTCCCAACTCATTGGTCTTCCAGATAATTTTAATGTTCTGGTTATATATGTTGCCTTGATTACCTCCAAATGGGTGTGACAATTCACTTTTGAATTAATTTAGGATGTAGATGCTTTGAGTGATTTGAACACTTGGACTCTCACAATATCTAGTCCTTGAAGCGCATGTACTTAGACTTAGAATGCTCCCAATGGTGGCACCAACCCAAAGTGTTACCATTGTACTTGTACCTCACAACAAGACTTGATTATCCATTGGCAGTAGCAGAGCTTGTACTAACAGTGCCAACTGCCAACAGTGATGACAGCGCCAACAGGCCAACAGACCAACAGAGGAGACACTGACAACAGAGCTAGTACCAGCTGATTGCGAGCACTGATGGGAAACAATATCTTTGCCAACAGTTGAGTCAACAATTTTGTGTCTCCTAGAAATCACTATACTACAAGATCCATTGATTGTCTTTGGTGAGCAATTATATTGATGAGATGCTTGTGATGTCATTGTTCATAAAAATACTCCTCATAAGGAGGACTTTATGTGTATTGTTGATTGATTTTAGAAAGTATTTTGTTGTGTTGCACAATGCTCTCTAGGTGTATGTTATAAGAAACAATGTATTAATTTTTGCCTGAACCATGAAATAGATGGTAAATAGAGTAGACCCAGCACTATTATTATTAATAAGTAATAAGTAAACAATTTCATGTTCTTTGGTTTCTCCAGCAAGCACTCCACATAGTACATATAGGAAAAAATGACAGTGTTGTACACATAAAAATACTATACATTGCAGTATTAAAATTGGACAATAATTTGGTTTTTGTGCACTAGAAATTTAACCCAAATACAATTGAAGGAGTATTTTATTTTGTAGTCTCTACTCCAGAGAGAGAGAGCAAGAACAACAAAATTATCTCCTCCTCCAATCAATTCAAAAACAAAAATCTTCACCATGAGTAAAATTTCTTTTACCAACACTTCTTTTTTGTTTTCTGATGATTTGTCAAAATTGACAAATAAGCAAAAAAATCAGTTGAGTTAGATCATGGCCATTATGATGATGACTATACAGAGACAATAACAGCATTGATGGGATTTGATGAAACTCAAAAGCCATCAGGATTTTAATTCCAAGTATGCAAGACATTTTTCAACAAAGTGTTGATTGCTAAACACCTGGGTACAAACCCCAGGGTTAGAGGTTAGAGTCTAGGTTCCACCTGGAACCTAGGCAGCTCAGCCCAAACACATGCATGGTCAGTGACCGTTGGTACATAGGTGAGTAGCCTAAGTACCAATGGCCAATGACAGGCATACTAGCTAGTAGATTAACTCATTATTTTAGCCATGTACTGATCCAGAACAGGCTCTCCATGAGCATCTTTAGCTAGTACTTCAGCATACATGGCTAAAACCGGAACCATTTGAAATGAGCCACCATAGCAACCGCCTCAGAGGAGGCCATCCTGGCACAAATGCCACATGATGAGCTAGTTGGTGTGTGGCAATGATGCCAACTATCAGAAATTAACAAGGGTACAAAAACAATTATTCCAAAACCTGGCTGCAATTTACAGCCCACTCAATGGTGATCAAGGCCATCTTGGATTGGCGGGGAAATACCATCAAAAATATGGTGATTACTTTGAAGAGATCAATAAACCCAACCTATACAACATGACCATCACAGAGGATATGGATGCACCCACCATTCCCTGACTAGAAAACAAACATGAAAACATCCAAAAGCTTATAAAGTACAAGAGCTTGTGTGCAAAATTACCAAGAATCAATTGAAGAAAGCCCTTCCTGATGCCCTATTGGCAGAAATTGAAGATGAATTTACAGGACTTAACACCATCAATATTAAAATTATTTTACAACATTTCTTTGACAGAAAGGGATGTATAACCAAGATGATGGTCACAAAAAATCAAGACAAATTAAAACAACCATACAGCCTCAAGTAGGGCTTTGTCATCTACGTGAAATGCATCAAAGATTGCATTCAATTTGCCAAGGACCCAAAAGATCCTTTTTCTGATGCCACCCCCATTAAGACTGGTGTTGCCACCTTCACCAAGTTAAATCTTTTCAAAGATGAGCACCATGAGTGGACAAAGCTTCCAGCCAATGACCACAACACATGGAACAAGTTTAAAACTTTTTGGAACAATGCCATCAATGATTACAAATATTATAATAAATTAGCATGAGATGTTGGATCATTTGAGGCAAACGCAGTGGTTAAGAGCAGGTACACGTTGGGGGATGCAATAGAAAATCCTGCACATGCAGCGGCACTGGATAAGACATCACTTGCCCAGCTGATATCAACAAATTCAAAATTTAGCACACAACTCCAGGATGCTTTGAGTACCATCAAACGCCTAGCAGAAGAAAATGCAAAGTTAGTGGCCGTGGTGACAGAATCATACCAGGGGAAAGGTGCACAAGCAACAGGGCAAGCAGCAGCAGCACCTGCACTGGCAGCTCCACCAGCAGATCCACCAAAGGACCCGGGGGTGGGAATAGACAAAGCTGGTTCATTCAGCAAGGGAGAGGAAACCCATGCAATCAGCAATATTCCACCCAAAATATACGACAAAAAAATTGACCCCAAGCAGTATTGCCACACTTGTGGGTACAAGGTGACTTAGGGGCATACAAGTAAAACATGCTTTCAAAAAGTTGAGGGGCATAAAGACAAATCAACTCATCAGAACACAATAGGTGGAAATCAAGATAATAAGGATTGGAAACCTTGGGCATGACAGGACAAACCAATAGGAGTAAATAGTAACTTTAAACTAAATATTCCTCACAAATAAAATTTAGTCAATGGAGTGACTGTGGATCCTAGCTGGGCAAACAACAACAGATTTTTAGCTTTAATTGATTCAGCCATGTCACTCACTCTGCTAACAAATAATGCAGATGCAGAGGAAGCAACAATTCAAAATAAAGCCAAACAAGTGATAGTAGCAAACAATGCTTGCATGAAAACAGAAAAAACAATGCAATTGAAATTAAAAGAATTCCCAGAGGAGGCAAGGATAAGAGAGAAACTGCCTAACTCACAAAATAATTTATTGGAAGTGGCACCATTGGCAGATGCCAGATACAAAGTATCTTTCAACAGAGAAGGATGTGAAGTCCTCAAAGATGGGAAAGTGATCCTCTGAGGGTGGTGATTTCACTCTAATAATGTAAGGCAAGTCCCTATCTCTGATGTCAGTACTAGTGAGATCCTGGCAAACATTGTAGAGGAAGACTTGGAGAATGTTGAATTAACTTTGGAAGTTAACAGCATATAATAAAAATGTGAAAATGAAAGCCAATTAGTTGATTTTTATCATGCCACAATAGGGTTCCTGGTTAAGTCCACCTGATTGAAAGCAATCAGAAGTGGGTACTTCCGAGGGTGGCCAGGGTTAGATGCAAAAGGAGTCAGAAAACGTCTCAAAATAAAGGAGGAGGAGACTGAGAAAGACCACATGATGCAAAGGCGTCAGGGAATAAGATCAACAAAAACAAAGAAGGAAGACAAAAAAGAAGAGCCAACTCTGGAACCCAATAATGCAAAGACAAATCTAGTCTACACAACTCTACACAAGTTAGAGGGGAAATAACAAATGACCAAACAGGACTGTTTCCAATTACATCAAATAGAGGTCACAAGTATGCAGTAATTTTTTACATTTATGATTTTAATGCTGTGTGGGGAATCCCAATTTAAAACAGAAGTCAAAAGGAAATCCTGTGTGTATGTAAGGGGTTTAAGCCAATGTTTTATAAATTGGACAATAAGAGCTTGATCAAAATTACAGTATTCTTTTTGCAACCTGAGGTTACTCATCAAAAAACACCAACGGACATGCATTGTTCAAACCCAGTGGAGAAAGGAGTCCAAACATGGAAAAACCATTTCAAAGCATCAATTGCTGTCTTACCAGAAGATTTTCCTCTCACATTGGTGTCAATTGATACCACAAACCAATTATACTTTGAACATGCTCTGTCCATGTTGCCAGAATCCATCTCTATCGTCTCATGCAGCGTTGGAGGGGTGTTACGACTTTGACACCACTCCAATGGCACCATTGGGTACAAAAGTGGTGTTGCATGTTAAACCAAGCAGACGCTGAACATGGAACTTTCATTCAATCAAAGAGTATTATATTGGCCCAACATTCAAACATTATTAATGCTATAAAGTGGTGGTAAAGACAACAGGTGCACAATGCATTAGTGACACTGTAAAATTTCACCACCACACTGCCACGGTGCTACAACTAACACTGGCAGATCAAATTGTGAAAGCAACAGCAGAATTGAAAGCAACTCTTCAAAACTTACCATCCAACTCTAACCAAATGTGGGCGGTAGAGCAATTGAGTCAGATTTTGAATGAGGAGCCAATGGCAGAGGTATGGAGAATGAACTGTTTGTAGAACAAGACACATGGGAGAAAATGGTCACACAAGTGTCATGCACATCACCTTGTGTCACTTGCAAACAACCACAAAGTACAAAGCAGCAAATGCAAAACAATTTCCCCATCATCACACAAGTCAATGACGAGGAGACAGTGGACACAGAGGACAAAATAGATAGTGAGTTTGAGGAGGAGATTGTGGCAAGTGAACCAAGATACAATTTAAGGTCATACTCACAGGCCAACTCAGTTATCATCAAAGAAACTGAGCAAGTAACATCAACCAAACAAGTGCAATTACAAAATGCACAAACATATACAGCAGCAGCCAAGGCATTAGCACAAAAGACAAAGTATGGAACCAGTTGGCATATGCCATTCACACTCACCAAGCCCATGCAATTCTGGACCCAGATACTGGCAAACAACTGGAATACTGTCAAATCATCAAATCAGAAAAATACCACCAAATTTGGTCAAAATATTTCACCAAAGAGATTGACCAATTTGCTGAGGTCAGATGCGGCTTCAAGTGTATGGACACTATATTTCTTATAAAGAAGGAAAAGGTTCCCAAGGGATGGATTGTTATGTATGGTTGAATTGTAGTTGACTATGTACTACAGAAAGAAGATCCAAACCACACTAGGTTAACTGTTGGGGACAATAAGATTGACTACCCCTGGGAGGTAGATACACCAACAGCCAATTTATCCATCATCAAGTTGCTCCTGAATTCTGTCACTTCAACACCCGGAGCCCACTTCTTCACAGTTGACGTCAAAAAATTTTGTTTGAACACACCTCTTGATAGGTACAAATATATGAGATTAAAATTTGATCTCTTACCTCAAGAAACTATTGATGCCTACAACCTCAAAGGTAAAGTTGATGACATTGGGTGGGTTTATCTTGAGACTAGGCATGAGATGTAGAGGCTACCACAGTCCGGCATCCTGGCCAATAAACTGCTGATCAAGGGCCTGGCAGAGGATGTGTATGTCCCATGCAAATTGATGCCTGGCCTGAATTATGGTGCCATGAGACAAGAGAAACAAAGTTTTTAAGGTCACAAATGAAGAGGATGCACTGAATATTATTGACACATTGAAAAAGAATTACCAAACCACAATTCATCCCAAGGGGAAAACATTCTGTGGCATCAATTTAAAATGACATTATAATGAAGATCCACCATTTGTGGATCTATCAATGCTCAAATATATTGCAAAGGCACTGGCTAAATTTTGATATAAACTTCCAAAGAAACCACAACATTCACCGCATAAGCATGTCCCAATCCAATATGGAAAAGGAACACAGTATGTTGAGGTCAAAACAGCAGTTCCACTGTCAAAAGAAAGAATTAAGCTGGTCAAAAACATTTTGTAGGCACACTGTTGTATTACTATTCACGGGCAGTGGACCCAACACTAGCCGCAGCATTAAGTTCCATTGCCGCCAAACAGGTCAATGAAACCAAGGTAATGTTGGAAGCATGCCACCATCTACTCAATTATGTAGCTACATAGCCAGCAACATGGTTTTGGCTATTCACTTCAATGCATCTTACTTGTTGGAAAAGAAGGGGCGTAGTAGGGCAGCCAGCCATCATTTCTTGTTGGTGAGGGACAATGAAGATTTTAACAATGGTGCTGTGCTCAACATCTCCATCATCATCAAGCATGCCATGGCATTGGCCTTGGAGACAGAGCTTACTGTGATGTTCTACAATGTACAGGAGGCTATCCCCTTGTGTGTAGCGCTGGAGGAGATGGGGCACCCCCAACCCCAGATGCTGGTCATGGTCACAACTCGATGGCACATGGATTGACACAGGGAACCATGGTACCCAAAAGGGCCAAAGCAATGGACATGAGATTCCATTGGTTGAAGGACAGGGAGGCCCAGGATCAGTTTAAATTTCAGTGGTAACCTGGGTCCAAAAATAGGGCTGATTATCACAGCAAACATCACCCACCTGCACACCATATAAATATAAAAATAAGGTCAGAAATTCTGGCACAGTATGTAGTAGCATCTGGCACTTCTGACAACTTGATGGGGGCCATCAAAAACTTTGGTCAGGTCTTGATGTGTGATGACAGAATTAATTTTGACACTCCTGTGATTGGACTGCAAGGGTGTGCTAAACACCTGGGTAAGTACAAGCCCCAGGGTTAGAGCCCATGTTCCACCTGGAACCTGGGCAGCTCAGCCCAAACACATACATGGTCAGTGACTGTTGGTACATAGGTAATTAGTCTAAGTACCAATGGCCAACAACAGGCATACTAGCTAGTAGATTAACTCATTATTTTAGCCATGTACCGATCCAGAACAGGCTCTCTGTGATCATCTTTAGCTAGTACTTCAGCATTGATAACCACAAAGGTTTCAAGTGCAAAAGAAAAAAATCAACAACACAAGTAGCTGATACTGCTTCTTTTTCAGGATCAATTCATTTCAATCAAAATAGTTTTATGGTTTCAGGCCACTTGACTGGAAAACATAAAATTCTAATTCAAACATTGCTTCTGGAGTCAACAAAAAGGAAACTTACAAGATCTCTGTGACCAAAACCTGACAAATCTACTTCTGGAATTAGAGCAATAAAATGTAATTGGGAACAATGAAACAACTCCAACTCCACATGAAAGTAACAATGTTGAAGAAGAGATCCTTTCTCAAATTAAGACAACCAACTGCCATTCTTTCATGAAGGTAGATTATGGATAATAAAACTCAGCTGATGAAGATTCTTCAGGAGTATTCACAAGTGAAGAAATAACACTAGAAGATCTCTTGAAAAATACTGGACAGCCATAAAACAGATTTCAGAATGTTCAACAATGACATTTTGCTATGGCACAAAAAACCCTTTCAAAAGAGGGCTCTAGTACATCAAATTAGAAATTTTCAAACCAAAGATCCTTAGCAAGGAAAATAGAAAAAAATGCCTACTAAAGTGCTAAAGCCACATTTACCAGGTAATTTACCTGGTAAAGGGTAATTCACGGGGTAAATCTAGTCTTGGCTGGGGTATGGCAATTGCCAAACCAAGAATTTACCCTTCCTGTTTACCACAGGGTAAATGGCAATTTTACCTCCATCATTTACCCTCTACTGTATTCTACAAACACATTAAATCATCCAAACCCATTGATGTATTTCAGCTCTGGGTCAGCTTACGCTATAGATTCTAATATTTTGAGTACAAACAAGTTTAAAACATTGTTTTTTGATAAAAAGTAAGCAATCTCATGAAAATGAAACACTTACAATTATTTGTGGTGTTTATGTCCATTTACCTTCAGTTATCCTCACATTTATACCTTGTTTACCATGTACCCATGCAGTTTTTGAGCTGAGTAATTACCGGGTACTCACCGGGCAAAATTTTTATTTACTGGATAATTACCCTGGGATAAAGTTAAATTGGCCTGGTGAGGGTAAAGGTAGAGGGTAAATGGGTAATTGCAGCTCTAGCTAAAGTGTCACCCTCATTCCAGAGGTGTTAAACAGATAAGCAGGAAAGGTTTAACTATTGTTCCAGTGTTTTGATTTAAGACCATCACAAGAAACATCTTCATAATAAATATTTGATGTATATTAGGACAATATGTTGAAATTCTACAACTACTTTACTGGGGAATACACATGTGATACAAATGATTTGGATGACATTCATACTGAAAATGCAGGGACAAGAGCAATCCATACATTTTTTGAAGAGGACTCTGATGATTTCTTGTTCCTAATTCACATCTTTTATGATAAATCTCAAATTGATGTGCATGGAACACTTGCTGGATCACCCCTTATTATTTCGGCTTTTTAGTATTCAGTAAAACGTGCAGAGCAAATGCAGAATTCTGGAGTAACCTGGCCTATGTGTCTAATTTAAAATATGGCAAAGTAAAAAGTGATAGACAATCCCTACCAGGTTTTAATGTCAAGATTATTATCTTTGTATAGTAGAGGGGGTTAAAGCTCTTGTAGAAATTTCAAAAGAGGGGGGTATGAAAGAAAATATCAATCACAATGAGTGATTGAAGAGAAGCCACCAAGTATGTGAATGTCAAACTATGGATTTGTGTGATTTCCGGAGATATCATGCATCAAAATCAACTCTATGTGACCTACAAGAGTGTTAACAAAAGATAATACTAAGGGGATGTCTGTGGGAAAAGGCAAAGGCAGTGGAAAGCCTGTTTGGTTGTTGTACCTTTTGGGCTATAAAAATAATTAAATGCTGACAGATGGTGATATCAGCAATAGTTTGAGTAGAATTCTATTCCTCTGTAGAAAACAGTTTGTTTTCTACATGAAATTATTGTTGTAAGTAATTGTTAAGTAATTTTTAATTCCTATGTAGAAAATGGTACTCTTCTCACACAGAAAAGTCTTGTATTTTTTTTTGAAAAAATAATTGTCTCATTACCTTTCTGTTCAAAATTTGTTTCAATTTTGATTTTGGAAATTTCATTTTTGCCCCAAATTTTTTGAGCTTTTTCAAGAAGTTCTGAAAATTCTTTAGGAGCTCTGCAAATGCAAATGGAGTAGGAGTAGAAAATTCTGGAAGTTTGACAAGTCACCAAAAAATTTGAAAAAGAAGCAAAAAGGTGCTCAGGGAGGAAGTCCATCCCCAGAGATTTATTTTATTTTCTGTAACATAGCTTTTGCTGTGGCAAATTTGGGATTTTCTTGCCTTTATAAATAGCATTAGTGTAGGTGTAGGGCTATATATATATGAAAATGAAAACAGTACAACAATAAATATATTTATATTTATATGTGTTGTCGTATGTTTATAAAAAATATGTTGCTGTACTATTATTATCCTAAAAGTATGTTCTCGTAGACTTTTTGATTTTTACTACAACAATGTATGTTTATTTTTCAAATTAGTAAGACAACATACATTTACCTTAACTCATTAGTGCAAGCTTTGCTTGCAAATAATTGTGCTGGATACGCCAGCACATAAATAATAATAGTAATAGTGCAAGCTACGCTTGCACTTACCTACCCATACAAAACTCACTGCTCACTGCATTGTAGAGTATACCTAAAGTATACTAAACTTGCTACGCTCATTAAGGTTAAGTGTTTGCTTTGCTCACATCAGCAGTTAACAATTATTTTTTAGCCCAAAAGGTACATCAACTGGATGTGCTCCCCTCACCCTTTGACATCTATCCTGATTCAGTAAGAATCAAATCAAGAATAAATCTTAAATAAAAAAGTTGAGTTAAGTTTGTTCTGATTTTGTTTGCTCTGGAATAATCTTTTTGAATGCTCCCTTGAATACTCTTTTGAATGGTTTTCACTTTCAAATCTAAAAAATGTTCACATTGGAATCAGTAGTTTGAATTGCTGAATTGTCTTTGCTAAAATACCCCTTACATCAGATTAGGACATTCTCCCCCAAGCTCTTTGCTATCAGTTAAGAGTTTCTAAGACTCCTACCTGATAGCAACTTAATTAGAAATGTTCTGGTTTCTTTCTCAATTTTGCTGCATCTCTTTTTGGATGATTTTGCATTCTTCTTGTTTTCGTCACCATCATTGTCATTGATGTCATTCCCAGCTCTTTCACATTCATGTATAATATTGTAGTGTGTTCCATTGTAGTTCTTTGATCGTGGATTATTTGGACACTGCTTCCACATGTTTGTATTGTAATTGCTCTATGAATTGTTGCGTGACTCTCTTCCACTCTCTTTTTCTCCCCCATTCTCTTTGGAGCTGTTAGTTGCTTTCTTGCTAGCTTGTACTAGTTCCCAAATTCACTGTCTTCACTGCACTTCTTTTGTGTCTTCCTGGCTTCTCTAATTGAATTTAGTTAGTTTCCATTCTTGAGGTTAAACAGTATTATTAACATCTTTAATGAATTTTTGGACATCATTTGTTTGCTTGTGGTTGCTTCTTTCAAAGTATTTTGCCCTTGTTGTTAATTGACCTGTCTTGTTGCACTCCAATAGTAATAATCGCGTGAATATTCCTTCTCATGTCATCTTGTTGATTGTTGCATTTCGATCTTGCCTTTCTGGTATTCATTCCATCTTGTATCCCTTTGCGTTACTGTCATGTCATTCAATTTTTGACATGTCATCTTGATTTGTCTTGTTTCTTTTTGCATCATCGCCATGTCATTCAATTTCCAACTTGTGTTCTGGAATTCATTTTTTGTCTTGTTTCCTTTCTATCATCATGTCATTTGATTTTTGACATGCATTCTCATAAGACTCTTGGTCAATGACTCTTGTTTGTAATGACACTTGGTATGATCGTCCCATGCCATTAAAGGCCTGAGCCAAAAAGCCAGTAAAGTAAATAATCTATTGTAAACAACTAAGAATTGAATCAAGAATAAATCTTAAATAAAGAGTGAGTTAAGTTTGTTCTAATATTTCATTCACGCCCAAATGCTCCCTCAAATACTCTTTTGAATGGTTTTCAATGTTGAATCTAAAAACTGCTCGCAATTTTGAATTGCTAAAATTACTCCTCGCTAAATACCCCTTAAATCAGGTTAGGACAAGGATACTTGCTCTGTTTTAACATTGAATTAAGTCTCCTGAAGTCAATTGCAATTCTCATCTGCCCCCATTATTTTTAGGCACATAAAAAGCAACAAATGTCCAATCTCTATCCTCAGCCTCCTTGCCATAGAGTGGTCTCATAGCAACAATAGAGCTCTGTCTCTTAAATTCCTTCTTCTTCCTCTCTATTTTTAATGGAATAAGATAAGACTTTGTCCTGAAAGGCTCAGCATCAGGCTTCAACCTAAGAGATACTGGTTCTCCTTTCCATTCACCACACTTTCCCTGAAATACAGCTTTGAGCTTTTCAGGAATTCCTAGCAGCTTCCTCTTCTCCTGGAAGCTTATATGGACATGCTGATTTTCTACAAGCTTCTTGGGGTCTGTAGCTTCATACTGAGCTGCTAGTAATGCATCCTCAATACTAACTTTATTGTGTAGGTCTTCCACATCAGAATCCATACTATATACTGTAACACTCTCCCCCAACAAGCATTTGGCTTTGGAGTAATCATTGCCAAGCTTCCTGGGATCTTCATAGGATTTGCTATCAAGAGATACTTCAGTACCCACTGGGACTGATCACCAACTTTTTTGCTGCTAACTTTCTTGTCTTGCTGTGGTGTAGCCGGGGCCTTAGTGTCAGGAGTAAATGAAACCCTTGTGCTACCAACAAAACTGCTATTATTGTTGATAAAACACCTGGTTAATCAAGTCATTGCTGAACTCACTGTACTTGCTGTCCCCAAAGGCATGATCATAAAAGTTGAGAAGCTATTGCTCTCTAAAACTCCATAATTATTCACCAATTCTTGTTGCTGAATTTTCTCTACTCATGAAAGGGAGGTCTGGTACTTGCCTTTAGTTATACCTCTGCAAAGTCACTCCAAATCTGCTTCACTTACCTAATACTTGTATTTTACCATATGCACTACAATGTCACCCCACCTAATTGTAGCTTGAATGATGTTTGGGTAAAGGTCTGCCTTAACTAGCACATCTTTCCAATAATAATATTATATGCTGTGCTATCAGGCATCAAACTTACTTTGAGCATATCAAATGATTTCTTGTTGGTGATATTGGTTTGGAATTTCCTATTATCCATTTCCTGCCAATGCACCAGGAAATAGGTAAATTACTTTTATCCAGGACATTGCACAAGAAATTACCCAGGTAATGAAAGAAATTTCCCTGATTTTGATTAAGGAAATGGGTTATGAGAAAATTTTCCCTGGAAATTTTCTTATTTCAATTCACTTGAACTTGAATATAACTCTTTCATACCTCATAGTAGAGTGGATATGCATAAGCAGTATGTTTTGTACATTTATTTGGCATTTTTTAATATTATTGTGTTATCTTAATACTAGTTTCTTTCTCAATAACAATTCAAACTCAATTACCATATTTGCAATAGGATGCATTAACTATCTACACACAGTGTTAAGTGTTCAAAAAATGGTTTAAAACTAATTTCAAATTTTAACTNCAAATTTTAACTTGACATCAAAACTAATGTGTATTTATCATTTGAAAGTAATTTTCAAACAAACCCCAAAAGATAAAGCATCATTTCAAATAATTTCCAGTTTGAAGGTTTCATCAAAAATTGATGGATTTTGGTTATGAGCTCCAAGTCAATGTCAGTAACATGGAAAACTCCAAGTTGCCAAGTGTGTTCTCTATTTTCAGATGAAACATTGTAGGGTAGAACAGTTGCAGTATCTTCAGATTTTAATTACATGTGTAGGTCTGGTGATAGAACCTCATCAATTCAATCAACAGTTATCATGTTTGTGGTTTGTGTTGTAATACCAATTTCAGGTTCCATGCAAACCACTGAATCCTGACTTTCCAAATTGAATGTTTTGTCTTCCTGAACTACATATGGTTATCTTAATCATCTGCAAACATAGAATTTATTTTCAGGATCATCAAACATTGATTGCACACCATAATTGCCTTCAATTATGTGTTCTGAGAGTGAAATTCCTCATCCAGACAAAGTGGCTTTTTTCATTTATTGGACTTCATCAGAATCACAGTTTGTTGAAGTTTTAAGTGTTTCCACTCTCAATTGATTGTATCTCTCCATGATGGGTCACAAGCAACAATTTCTACCATTGCCATTGTATCTCTCTATGATTTTTTTGGATTGCTCAATACAATGTTTGCAGTAGCATGGAATTTTCTGTAGTGCCACCTTTCTAGTTCCTAGCTTCTTATCAGCTGGAAGATTATAAGTGGACATGATATCAAATCCATCATCAATGTTAGCAATGCCTTGTCCTGTTGTATCATTAGCTAGCCTCTCAAAATAACTGTGTTCTTTCATGACTCTGTTTGTAAAGTTTTTTGGAATTAGTTATCCACATTCCAAACCTTCTTTCTGGACTACTACTCAACAACTTCAAACACCTTGCTGCTAGCCCAATGCATTTGCCATTCTGACCAAGATAGAACATGTGTTCCTGTCCAACTTTACCCTTTTCCATTGGGTTACTGCTTTGTTTACAAAAATAACAAGACAAACATGTCTTATCACTGCCATTTTGAGTGCATCAACAACTCCTCTTTCATGGCCAGGTGCTTGAATGATTATATCATAGATGAGGTTATATTCAGTTGCAAGATGGGATAAAAAGTAGAGTGCATTACCACATCTATATTGGGTAGTACCTTTCATTTTCAGTCAGATTGGCATAGTGTTTTTGGAATTAAGGTAGAATGCATTTGAGTGAAGTATAGAAATGAGTCAGAAAAGAGTCATCCATTTTTATTGTTTATTAACTGCTTTCTTTATCAATAGTATTTATCATTTTCCATTCAAATGTTACTTAATTATCAATTGCAATTTAATAACCTTTGTTAAAAAAGAACACAAATAAAATCAAATTTCAAATTTCAAAACACTCCCCATGATTTTCATATGAAACTTCATATTGCTTGAAATGATTTGCTAAAACTTCATGCAAAACTGTTATCTGTTATTGTTTTTAGTTTCTATATTTCAAATTTCAAATATTAAAACTATGTATTTAAAAAAATATACTAATATGTTTAGCATATATGTACATTATTACTATGCCAACTTGACTGGGAATGAAAGGTACAACCATCAGTCACCTCAGAAATCATCTTGATATCTTCCCTTGTACATCCCCTTTTGTCGTTAATGGTGTCTTCTAAGATTAATTGAGTATTTCTGTAAGTGTTGCATCATTTTGCACCTTGGCATCAGAAACAACACCATAATAATATGTGTGTCTGTGTTGATTTATGTGGGATTTCCATCTGCTTCAATTATTTTATTGGTTTCATTGTCAAGATTGGTGTCAAGATCTTTGACCTCCATGTCATAGAAAAAACCCTTGATACCAACAGTTTGATCCTGTCCAAAGTGTTCATTCTGTACTTGTCCATCAAGCACAAGTTTCTATTTGTCTGTGTAATCTTGTTGGGCTATGATAATGCCATTTTCTCTGTTGTCAATGATAGCATCATATCATTTGTTAAGACAGAAGTCCTATGACGGCAATGTCATTATTTGATGATGATATTTGATGTCTTTTAGCCACTTGTGGTAAGTGTCATTTTCCTTGGTGAACTCACACAGTGGCTCACAAAAAAGCATCCTCAAAGCTTTGGACTTGATAGTTGACTTCTTTTTATTGAGAACTTTTGCATATTGTTTAGATGTCATTTTTGCACAGGCAGGGCATGAGAGGTGTCACGGATTTGAATAATCTAGACAAAAAACATGTGCCATGAGCAAAATTTGGTCTCATGATTTTGAAAGTAGGAGATGATGGTTTCACAAGTTTTTTAAATTCAGGCTTGGCGTATTTTGGATAGTCAGTACACTTGCTTGTAGCACACTTCATTTTTGAACAGAGTTTGATCAACAAGAACTCTATCACCTATTGTAACAATATTCTCTGGCAGCTTCAATAAGTCTTTTGTGCATGTGGTTGAAGACATAAAACAGGAAACTTAGAAAATGTAACTAGTGCCATTGTCATTGGCCAAAGCCGT
>JALLOT010000023.1:0-34370 GCA_036939595.1 Thalassiosira livingstoniorum | reverse complement strand
TCTTGGGCAAAAAACCTCTAGATTTAATTCTAGTAGGAAAAACCCGACTGGACAGACCGCCAGTTTTGGGAATGTGCATAAGGAAATGAGGAAAGGGATGACTTTGATTTGTGTTATGGGTTTCGGCTAGTCTTCTTTGAAAAACGTGTGTGTCGATCCCAGATATTGCTGCAGAAATGTGCCCATCAGTTAAGCTTCCTTCAGAAACCTGCGAGACAAACTCTTTCAGGGGCAGATCCACTTCAGGCCGATCAGTTTTAACATCGGTTGATGCATGCCTTGAAAAAGTGTCTAACACTGCGAACATCATAGCCGCGTAGATTGTAAAAAAAGACTTGGTGTGTACTCGCAGACTCTTCGCTATTCCGCCTCTTTTCCTTGCATATCTCGAGTTAATGACAGCTTGACTTTTGGCAGCTGTGATGACTTTAGGAGTACTCATTTTTGCACCAGTTTTGTGAACTTAGACGAGCCAAATCGAGACTATTATTTCTACATTCGCTTTCTGTGCGCATATTAACCATATTATGGTAGATTGACTGCTCTCCGTCGCCATCGCCACCAGGATAAGTATCGTAGGAGGCACAGCCTAAGCATCTCGGGGGTGACGGGAGACCCGCCCAGCGAACAGAAGTCCCCTGCCGTGTGAAGCTTTGGGTTCTCATTTTCATTTTACCAAAATATCCATCCCAGCATTATTGTGTAGAGAAGGGATGCACGAGACGGACATACAGTGCCTCGCTCGCTCGCCCATGTTCATGTTCCACGGCATACCACGCCATGCCACATGCCAGTCTTATTATTTTTACCGACCTTCTCTTCCCCGACCCCGACCTGTCAGACGTCATCATCAATCCATCACAGCAACTCGCAGCTCACAAAAACTGACACATCAATTGTCTACCTAGACCCCACATACATACAATCCTACACCAGCCAAACCACCTGCACCATGGAAGCACGTTCGGAACAACAACTATCTCAGATCGAGAACAACGACCCAGAGTTTACTGCTCTTCTACTTTCACCCATCGACGGTGTGCATTTTGACGACACCACCGGCTGGGAACGACTCGGAAATGCCCTCGGCGAAAATGAATACGTCCAACGCCTGAAATTCAAACTCGGGAACTGGAATCCTGAGAGAAGAACCATTGCCAGAGAGCACATCGAAGCGTTTTCTCATGGTTTGAGTCACAATCGGTCCATCGAAACCATCAGTTTTTGGTACTTTAACTTTTCGGGGTTAGAAGACACTTTTCAATTCATGTCACCCTTTTTTGAGAATAATCTCAACCTACAATGTCTTGATTTTTCCATCTGTCATTTGACGAGGGAGGTTCTTGACCAGCTTTGTCCCGTGATGAGAAAGTCCATGTCTTTGAATAACGTTCGACTCATCCACAGCGTTATGCAGGATGACGATATGGCGTATCTCATTTCGTCATTGAAGGAGATACCAATAACGAAATTCATGGTCGGAAATAACAATCTTTCATTTGGAGTAAAGAGCAGTGAAGCCCTGGCAGATCTACTGAAGCATCCAGAATCAGAATTGAAAGAGATTTTTCTCGACCCTGTCGAAATTTGCGATGGTGGGATAGAAGCTTTTACTGCTGGCTTAGAAGGCAACAATCAATTAGAGCGTCTGACTTTGGGGAAAGGGGCCGTAACTGATAAGTGTTTACGGTTGCTGGTTAGAGCTCTTTGCTTTGGCAATCATACCCTTGAATTCATTGATTTTGATGAAGAATCTCATGATCACAATCTAGTGGAGCAAATCGATTATCTTTTACGATTGAATCGTTGCCGGGATAAAGAATGTGTGGCAATCAGAAAGGGGCTATATTACAACTTTTTGATTGGCAAATTCGATGCAACACCTTTCGTTGACATGGACAAAAATCTGCTGCCTCGTACATTGCCCTTGGTTTTTGAACTTATTGGCAAACCAAGAAATGGTGGGACTGGCAGAAGTGAAAACTTTAGGCGGTCGGCTTTTTTTCATTTTATTCGAAGCATGCCAATGTTGGTGGTAGCTTCAAGAAATTGTTTAGATCATGGATCTTCTTGAGATTTGATTTTTGTCCCTGTACTTATTATTTTTGTGCATCCTTCAAATACAAAATCATAGGAAAAACAGTTGAAAGTAGAGCACTGATAGGCCAAAATGTACAATACTTATTAATTTGTTGCATTAGTCATTGTACTTATCAATGTTTGTTACATTAATCTAAGCAATGTACAAAGTCAAGACATGTTATTATTTTTATGGCATTTTACAATACTCTATTGATCGGCTTTGTGATACACCCCTTTTCCTTAGATTGCCCTGCAAAGGAGACTTTTCGTTTATGTGTTCGATTGGCTTTCCCAAATCAATTCAGTATCGGCACAATACTTTGCGCGCCTCATCCGATTCTGACCACGCCATAGCCACTCCTTTTCACGAATTCTACACAAGAATCACTTTGTTCTTTTCTGCTTTCTCTTTGCCTCTGATTGTCACTTGAATTGGCAAGGTGCTAAATATTCAGCATTGTTCTTTGTCCAAACGAAGCAGTAGGACAACCTAACTACTTAATGAGAATTCACATCAATCACATTATCCTCCTTCCTCGATCCTCTTCCAAATGGACCTCCTGGACCACCAGGCCCACCCTTTCCATCCCTCCTACCACCGCCACCATTCTGCCCCTCTCTCGCCATCGCCATTTCCCTCTGCTGCATTTCCATTTCCATCATAAACTCTCTCTCTGCCATTGCCATTTCTTCCATTTCGGCCATTGCTTCAGCTTGGGCCATGAAGTGGGCTCGTTCTTCTTCGAGAAGGTCGCGGCTTTGCATTAGGAGGACTTCAGCGAGTTCTTCCCGATCCTGGGTTTGTGGTTTGGATTTATTTTTTTGTTTTTTGGTAAGGAGAATGACATGGGCAATGAAATGATTGAATTTCATTTCAATTAATACGCACATGCAAAATAATTAAAAAATGATTTAATCACTATTTCAAAATGTAAATAAGCAAAGAAAGATGCACTTACGTAGATCCTATTGTCACAATCTTGTGGGGTATCATCCAAGAAGCATTCATTGTTTTGGGCAAGCTCTGCAAGTATCACAATTGGCATAGTACAGTGATAAAAAGTGAGCAAAAGATTTCTTGTAGGAGGCAGAAATATTATTCCATAATTTCTACAAAGCACAGCAAAGTACCCCGTCGGAACAAAGGGATTGCCAAAACCGAAGAAACAACCATGGCACTTGCTCATAACTTTTGTATTTCACAAACAACAGTGCAATTGATTCTACCATTACCACGCCGGGACATTGCAACTAGGACCCAATCATTCGCCGTTCGTTGGCATTTTCAAGAGAACATTTCTGATTTTGCATATAGAACTTGCTCATCGTGCTGATCACAATCTGTACCTTCCAATTAAGGCACATATCACACGTTTCGCAAGACACCTAAACGAATGTAGCACAGTGCTACAAATATTGTAATCATTGGCATGCATCCTGTGATCTCTCTCATCTTCTATGAAAAAAATACACTGTTTCACGAGTAGTCGGCCATGAATATTACCATTCATGCCGACAGGATAAAATAGAACATCATACATCAATCACATCGGCGGGACTGCCTACTGCCTAGAACAAAACACAAATCCCAAACTTAAAAGGACACCCCATGCCAAATACATGCCAGTCACACTATCACACGATCGCACAATCATCAAAAGCGTATTGGATATTACGAATCACGCACTAAGCATTACGTACCTTGAGAAAGATCAATCAATTCTTCCGGATCACACGCCCCAAAATGCGACGCACACTCCACCGCCCTCTGTTCCACATTGTCCATGGGCGGATAATCGGGATAGCCCTGGGGTGGTGGAAACTCGGGAGAAAACTCGTGTGAGAACCCGTTGCTGTACCCTCCTTTGTACTGATCGGTGGCAAATTGGTTGGGGTTGTTCTGATAGCCATTGAAGTTATTGGTGAAGGTGTTGGCGTCGTTGTAGTTGGGGTTTACTTTGTTGTTGAAGTCGTCGCGGGTGTCGTAGTACAGACGTGTGGAGGGTGTGGAGGAAATGGAGCGCTGGGTTTTGTGGTTGGTCGTAGTGAATGCTACGGTGGAAGGGACAGTTGCGGCGATGATGGCTGCAGTGGCCATGGCCGAGGATGGAAGCCTGAACATGATCATTTCGTGTTCGAATTGAGCTGGATTGAAATATTTCTGAATAATGATTAGTGACTCTTAAAAATCAAAAATATGAGTGAATAATAGTCGTGCCTCTTTCTCTCTCTCTAGAAAAATTAATTGCTTGATGTTTCGTTCTGTTTCGTTCGCTTGGATGTTTTTGTTGTGTTGCTGTTATGGTATGTACTATGTAAGTACAATACCATGCTATTTGCTGGAATCAACAGAAGAAACACTCCATCCAGCCGTTAATGCTTGTGGCTTTTGGTAGCTTGTGGTACAATACCATATTATTATTTTTTGGCACGGCATTGGCAAAGATTGACGCAGTTAATGCTTGGTTCTGCTGGTTCCATTTTTGATTTTGATGGCATGAATGATGGCTCTTTGATGGCAGTTGCTTGCTTGATGGCAGATGGCGTTGTTTTGTGATGGCCATCTGGATGTCGAGCTCGCATCTAAACATTGATGGTCAGGGAAAAAGAAAAAGATAGCTTTTACCAGAGAGGAGAGGAACGTCATTTCTTCTTCTTCAGGGATAATAAGAAGGAGTTTGGTTTCTTAACAGAAAAATCTGGAGAAATGGCCAATCTTGGAGACTGAAAACGGAAAACATACAGAGTGAAAATTACTGAAAATGATACAGGAAAATAATCATCATGATAAAAAATATTTTTCGTCACTAAAATAAGGATCACTACTAATAGGTCTATGTTTCAAATTTATGATACATTTAATGATGATATTGCATGCATATTGTTCAGCCACATTCATAAAACTTGTGACAGATTTTGATGGAATGTAGGTCATGCTCACAAAAAAGTACTCCCATGTGAACTGACTCACATCAATTATGTGACCTATTTTTATTGCTAAATTTCCAAAATTCATAAAATATTTTATTTTTTGCAGACATTAAAAATGAAAAATAATGAAAAAAGCCAATGTGATCAATCATATGAAATCATTACACTGGGTTGTGTAATGATGTGACCTCTGAGTGACTGAACACTACATGTGTATTCTAATTCCTGACCTCAAATGTAATCCTGACACCTTGTATTTTTATTTGCTTGCAATTAGGGATAATGGCATTTTCTATTAGCACACATGAAACAGGAGTAATTAGCATTGAGTTCAATTCTCTTGGCATTTTATACTCTTCCTGTTGAATGAATAGTTTGATTTTAGTTTGTATCAGTAAGTGATATAAGCACATGCACTTAAAATATTATCATATTTTTGTGTACATTTTGTTGACTTTCACATAAATCTAATAGAAAAACCAAGGTATCAATGATGAGTATAATATAACATGAATTAATCATAACAAAATTTACATTGTTAAGCTATTATTTGAGTCAAAAGGTTTCAAGAACCTAATGTATTTAATAAGAATCTTCTGTTCTAATATCTATGAGGTGGTTGATGGCTGCTCTTAAATTAGAATAGTGATATTGTATTTTATAGTCATTCTGTTTTAAGACCATGGTTGCAACTTTTCTTGAAATGTTTTTCACAATATCTGATATTTTAAAAAGAATTCTCTCTAAATTGTGAATAATCTCACATGCAATTTGTTTTTGAACATGAATTTGAAAGGCAGTTGTGATGTTGCTTGTAACCAATCAGATTGTGGAGCTACCATGAATTGTCTTTTCTTGTCCTTTGCAATACCTAGTAAAATGAATTCTGTACAAAGTACTGTTTCAGTACCTCAGAAGCTCAAGAAAAAAATTATTCTTTAACAACCAGTTTACTGTAAATGATCCAAAACCATCTAGAATATTTTCAGTCATTTCAAAAATACATTCTGAATTAATCATTTGAACCAGTCTTCTGTGATATGGCTGTTCTTTAGGCTTTGTTCTGATAATAATTCTATATCAAAAAAACTGTTTTTACAACCTAGATGTAAGTTAAAAATATATGAGACAGTTCTTGAAAAAAAGACATGTTTTTGATTTCAGCTGGTTAAAAGCAAAACTTAGATACTGATTTTTTGAATATTAAGTATAATTGTTTTGTTGATAAAAGCAATAGTAAGTTTGAAAGACTCATCAGACCCCACATGATGTTGTTGAGATGACAAAAGATTGGTAAGACAGTCAAATCTTACCAGTTGTATCAATTCCTACATTTAATTTGCTGGCTGGCCTAAGACTAGGTACTCATATGAGTACCAAAAAGTGTGTCTTATATTTAGTTTATTTTGAGACTTTTCTGGCAAAGTTATGAACATAATAACTGCATATATGCATTCATTGGTGTCTAAATATCAATTGAGAAGTATTTTTTTGTTTCCAATAGACAATTTTTGACCTCTCTATGGCCAATTCTTAGTGTCATTGAAAAAAATGAAATTTTTCAAAAAAAAAATTCTTTTTTTACGTACTCAAATGAGTACCTAGTCATGCCCTTTACGGGGTTTGTGTGGACCCCAGTATGTTTCTTTTCACTACGTACTCAAATGAGTACCTGAAATTAACTAGAAAAATGCAAAATAACTAGTGACATCTATTTCATGTTGATGCTGTTGTTTAAGGTTGAATATGGCCATTGCACCCTTAACCACTGAACACCAACTCATCACTGGTGTGATTGTGGTAAACTAAACCACTTCAAGATGCCTACTTTGAGTTTTATTGAGCTGTTTGTCACTCTTTTTTTCACTCTGATTTTATCTTGATGGGGCATCATCAATAGGTAGATGCAAGACAAAACTTCAAAACCACCTAAAAATAATATTTTTTTCAAATAATTATTTTACAGTTTTATTACATTACATACTGAAAAACATTCCCGTGATCACACATCACTTTGTTGTCATGTGGTACAACAATCTTTGATTTATCACAATGTCAACAGCAACAATTGCCATTCAGGCACAACAATTGTTTCTCCTGAGTTCATGGCCCAGTAATTCTTGGGCCATAAACTCAATTTGTAATTAAGACACCATCATGTTCTGCTTCTGCTGTCGTTTGTGGTGCTGATGGCAATCACCATCAGCACCACAAATGGCGGTGTGGACATATGCCATCGGCATCTGCCAATGATGGCATTCACCATGAAATGGCTCAAAATCACTGAATTTCAAAGCTGTTCAGGACCAAACTTTTGGTCTATGGGCCAATATGAGCTCACTGTCAATGCTGCTCATGACAATGTTGTGTTTGGCATTGACAACCACTCCAATTGCCGCAGTGGCAAGCTAATTCTGACAACAACACATGCAGCAGACAAGAGGCTTGCTGCTATGTTGCTCAAGTAGTTTTAAAGCATTAATCAGCTAAAAATAAATAACCACAATGGACTAGATCAATCAAAAGTATGTAATCAAGTAAAATTTACTGTTTTTAGGCATGGTTCAAACAAAACATGCCGCATCGGCGGAAGGCATCATTGTTGGTGCTTTTTGGCTTCCAGTACTACAAGTACCATACATTTAGGTAGTTTTTTTGACCTATCTACCCCATGGCATACAACATATGGGAAGTGTTGTGCTTGGAGTGCCAATTGCAACATGGGCAATTGGCAGAACACCTTCCCAACCAAGGACCTTTGTATTTGTTGTCAACTGATTGGGAAGGTCTGTACCTGAAGGTTGGA
The DNA here is from genome assembly GCA_036939595.1 of Thalassiosira livingstoniorum. Taxonomy (NCBI): domain Eukaryota; phylum Bacillariophyta; class Thalassiosirophyceae; order Thalassiosirales; family Thalassiosiraceae; genus Thalassiosira; species Thalassiosira livingstoniorum. Next base: position 26,551 of record JALLOT010000023.1, on the reverse strand, counting down.
CAGAAAACAAACAGGGCAGTGGAAAAATTTACTGAATACCACTACAGTTTGCATATTCTTCATGAGGAAACCATTGATGAGCACTAAAACGCATGCTATTCAGTGAATACTGGGTTCTACAGTATGAAAATTGCTGTGTCAGTAAAGCTTTGCATAGGGATGGCTCCTAGTACTACTACTACTGTTGATTAGGCCTAGATATGCATCTGACAAGATCCTCAAATGAGTCCCTAGTTGCAATTTTAGGTACTCATTTGAGTACCAAGGCCAGAAAGCATTATCATGAATTTTGATTAGTTTTTATGAAAAAACAATTTTTACTATGATTTCAAGGAGCAAAGGTTTTCTCTGTAATTTTCATCCCTTTTCAAATTTCCATGAATAGGACTGAATAATTAAAGTATTTTTCTTGTTGCAATTTAAACTAATTAAAATTAAAAATATGGCTCATTCTTGTCAAACAATAGACTGGCTGTAGTAAAATAAGGAATTTTGATCATGCCAAGAGTTCTTTTTCAATGATTTTCCCTTGCATCTTTAGATCAACATTATTTCTCCAACAATGAAAATTAATGAAAAAAATGTAATACATACATAGCAAATGCTATGTCACACAACACCTCTCAATAGTATGGGGACCTTATTTTATCAGTACTTATTAGGAACACATACTTCTACTTACATATTTACAGACTAGTATGATAATACATGATAATATCTTGAAGTACCTCTGTTGTACTTTGGTAAGTAGGATTAATATTATTTGGCTCTGAACAGTATCATTATTACAACATCATGTATGTACCTACCTACATACAACCTCATACAATATATTATGATGATATGCTTGTACTCCTACTCTGTGAAAATTCAAATATTTATGACTTTCCTGTCTTTTGCACTGGAAGCTGAAAGTTAAGATTTAGTGAGCCTGTAGGAGTACAATACAAAAAATACTAAAATGCTCATCTTTCATTCATGTAAAAGTGCTTAAGGGATTTGGAACACAATTTTGAATAAAAACTATATTTAACTTATTGCAATCTCATTTTCAGCTTTGTTGGGAATCAAACCCCAAGATTATTAATAATCAGGGACTTTGTACTCCCTACATTAGAGAGAAGCCCACATCTGCCACTAAGCCATGGCACAAATCTGTTCAGTCATTGATTTTTGTACATTATGGCCTGCATACTCATTTTTACAGCCAAACAGGAAAAGGAGGTACAATTTTTGTGATTTCAAATACAATTGTGTGATCATTTCACTGATTTGTACTACTTCTTATCTGTAACAATATTCTCTGTAAAATTTATGAAAAGTCCTTCTATCCCAAGAACTGTTAAAGAATTATGAGCTATTTTTGGCACTTGTATTTGGATTTTGGCAGCTCTGGGTACCACACTTGCCTTCTTACAGTCAACTGTTGACTGCTGTTCCAGCTGAATGTAAATTTTTACTCAAGTGTGATGTCTCTGCTCTATAACAGAAATCCTTTTCTGAACAGGTGTACTGGTTGGCTGCAATTTGAGCAGCTCGGATGGTGGGACGTAGGGTTAGCAGTGGGCATGGGAGTAAACGTTGTTGACAGGTGGTTGTGTCTTCTGATTCTGGGTCTGCTAGTGCGGGAAGTGTCAGCTCCTCTGGAACGTCTACCTCTGACAGTAGCTATTGAGAGTAGTAGGAGTGTATGGGTATGTTCTCGGTCCACTGTGGTCACAACTTGTAGGAGAAAATTTTCGGGGGTGTGTGGTTTGAATGACCTGTCTAATAAGCGCAGGAAGCCTGATTAGTTTGTTGTTTTTGTGTTAGGTATTGCCTGCCTTCTCAGCAATTTCCAACTAGAGTCAAAGTGGATCTGTTCCTGTGGCATTGTCTTCACCACCTTGCTATTTGGCCAATCCATTTGGCAATTCAAAAGACCTGATAGTGTCCTGCCCGCAGTGGTAATTTATTAAGTCAATATGTCAATATTTTATTTGCATGAGCTACAATATTAGTAGTTGTCCTAGGACATTTTCCTTGTATTCAAAGTGCTTATTTTGTAAAAAAGGTTATAATGAAAAAAATAGGTGTTTTGTGGAAAACAAGAAAAATGTCCACAGATGACTACACAGGAAGTCTTATTCCTTTGTATTCCATGCCTGTGGGTAGAAAAAGAGGCCTTTGGCCTTTTTTCTGGCCTGCTGATGTGGAATACAAAGGTGTAAGACTTCTTATAATATCTCCTTCAACACAATCCTATGGTGCTATTCTAGAGTGCTTTAGAACCTTCTTGGGTGGCACCATAACCTCAGCATCAGTTTCAGATGCCTCTTTTGAAAACCTTACCCATTTTTATCTTTAATTTTCTCTTCAAGGAAATAATCCTTATAATCCCACTGAAGATTGTATGTCTCTTCTGACTATTGTCAGGTACACCATCTGAACTGTTGTATGATGGAAGACTTCCTTTTTTGTTTTATCTAATTTTTCAATTCATCATCAATTCAAACTTTGAAGAGATATTCAGATGCAGATGTGACAGCTGCCTTCTCTAACTCTTCTGGGAATTCTGTTATTATCTCTTTGAGATATTGCACCATTCCCACTTGAACACCCCCAGGAATAGAATAGTCTAGCTCTGTTCCTAAATAGCTGTGTTTCTTTCAATTATTGACCTTAACCTTGTCTCCATATTTTTCTTTTAACCAGGCCCCAACTTTTGTCACTTGATTTGGATCCATTTGAGAACACTTCGGGTTGATGACATGCTAGAAGACTGTCATTTGTTCACCTTTATCCTCCTTATTTACAACACATGGATTGTATGGATTCAACTCAAAATCCCTTTCCATCAAATCTGACAAGAGCTTCTTGTAGAATAGCAACAATACCTTCAGTTGTCTGTAGAATTAGGCTCATAAACAAGCATACAAAACAATTTTTCCATTTTCCTTGGTCAACAGGTACAGTTTGTAGTTCTCCAGGCAACATCAGCCATTAAAATTTCCAACTTCCCTTCCAGTTTCATGATTAGAAAGTCCTCATTTTTGTGTAAAAACGTACCTGGTATGTCCATTATTGAAACATGTCTTTTTTGTGTACATCTTGATAACAGGTTAATAAAATGGCACCCTTTGCGTTGTAGGGGACATGGTCTATCTCCTCTTTTAAAATATCACCATCTGTACAATCACAAGCCTTCACTATGTCATCACATGTGTGCTTCAAAAACATCAACAAGGCTGGAGCCTCCTTCTTCTGTTTCTATGTCATTTTTTTGGGTCTTCCCAATTTCTCCAATCTTTTCTATCCCAGATTTAAGCTGTATTAATTCAACACAAAAGCTAGAAGGTCGCCTTCAAAATTTGGGTTCTTTGTAAAAGTCTTTAAATTCAGACTCTTCTATTGATCCAGATTGTTCTTTACCTTCTGTTTGTCCAAACATGTGAGCATAACTTGATTAACAATTAGGCTGCAGGTCTACCCCATTTTTGCCTTCCAGCACACTCCTGTACTAGATGCTTCCTTGCCATCTAAGTCAACAGTTCCAGTAGGATATTCCTCAACTTTTATCTTCACTCCATCATTTACACTGCTATTGTTGGTCTCTACTTGATTAGTTGACTGTAACAGATGATTTGGAGTTTCCTCTGCTGAGTCTGCATTCTCATGAACCTCATATGATTGCACATTGTCATTGTCTGAGTATGGAATCCGTTCTTCTTCTTCATCATCATCAACTAGAACCTCAGGGAAATGTATGGCATTGTGTGTGCTGCTTTACAATGTGATAAAGTTTTGCATATATGTATTGCAAACATTATGCTGATGGGAAAGGAGAAATTGGATCTGGAGTGTTTTTTGCTAATGAAATCATTGTCTCTGAATATTTGGTATTTCATTGAGATAGGAAAGTACCAAACAACTGTATCTACATCCATGTAGGTATTTGTCTTTGTGCAAAGTTAATATGACTCAATTATGATCTTTGAAGTGTAAATGTTAAGATTTTTCCTTTTTAATAAAAAACGTACAACAAATCCAATAGTGTTACATGATATTTTTGATGCATGATGGGGGAACAAAATCTGCAACCTATGGCCATCATAATTTGTGGATTGTTGCTCTCTGATGAGGTTATATTGGAAGTACAAATCCATCATTCCTCAATCAAATCATTTTTGATTCCACTTGAATGAAAGGATAGCAAAGGTAGAAATGGATGAGAAAGTAAGTGCATGAAAAATATAGAATTAAGTGATGACAACACTTAAAATCCACATGCAGTGGAAAGGATCCAAACATGAAAGGGTCTTTTTATGTGGTGAGGTTCTGTGACCACCTGTAGCCAAAAGATGACATAGGTCGTACCTCACCATGTATTTCTGGGTGGCTTCCGGCATGGGGACAGACAGATATCAAAGAATGTCTTTTTCAAAGGAGCAAGTTATGACTAGTAAATAATGAAGACGACACCATACAATTACATACAGCTGGCATACAGCTGGCATACAGTTGTCATATAGCATTGGGGACCATTTTTAGTGTTTGGTCACCCCACAACCAACTAAAGAAATGCCAGTAAAATATTGTCTGTCATGGACAAAGACATGGGTGATGAAGGTCATGATCAAAGAAATTGCAAAAGAGTCATGAATTCCAGCATAGACGATCTAGGGACTAATTTGAATCCTTTTGTAAATCACCATGTGCCATTCAAATATAAATTGAGTAGTAATCTCAGTGGAATAGTATCATGTATAGTGACCTGATCACCTGCATAATACAAGGTCTGTTGCAATGGGAGGTGCAACTGGCATGTGCCATATGAATTTTTGTGCAACATTGCAATTTGAATCATATTGTTTTTCAAAGATTGCAATCACATGGACAAGACTATTGAATGAAAATCCCAAACATCCTGATCACATTCCATCTAAGGATGGGCACAGATTTGACTTCAAATCTTACAAATAAGTATGGAAAATAAAAGATGTTTGTTTAAATCCACATCAATCAGATGCAAGCCTTTACACACCATTTGTCTGCAGAACAAGAGAACAACATCTGAAGGTAAAATTGTAAAGAGACACAATATGAAACAAAAGAATCCATATTTAGGTTCCATGATACTGCTAATTGTGCATATATGAGATCTTTCACGTTGCATTGTCAAATCTTGTTACTTGCTATTGATCATGAGCAAGTTCTTACAATTCTTCAATTCATAGGTATCATCATACCAACAGGGACTGCATAAGATTACAGCAAGGTACAAATTTCCATGACTGTCAAAATCTGCAAGGAAATTGAGAGCATTACAAAGGTGGAAAGTAGAGCACAGAAAAAAAATGATTTGGCATTTAGTTATACAAAGTTACAAGATTGTCAACCAATTAATTGTATACCTCATGGTTTGGTTTAGAGGGAATTGATCCCATGTAACTTTTATGTCCGTATGCATGCCCTTTGTTTGTGCAAAGTTCTGCAATATTATTCTTGCAGCCATAATATTGGGAAAAGTTGATACACAGAAAATGTTATGATTCCAAACAAGGAGCAGTAATAAATCAGGGGTTTGGCTGTTGTAGCTAATTGGGAAAGTCAGCTTACAGGGACCATGGCCATTCAGGCTTGAGTTTCATCCCTTTTTGTGGTAGAGTGCTTCAATGTGATTATTTGTTGAAATGCATATACTGGCTCCCACTCCAGAAATGGAATGGTATTTCATATGGTATTTTAACATTTTCTAAAAATAAAAATAAATGAATGCAAATCATTCTTAGGTTTACTCACATTTATGTTGAGTTTCATTGTTAACATGCAAAAGTATTTTTAGGTAGTTGTGAGGTATGAACTTGCTTTAAGTGTAGCCAAAACAGCTTTGCTTTTGTGGTCCTTGTAATGAAATACCAGGATGCAACTAGGGAGGTATAGAACTTCATATTCTTTGGATGGCTTGTCAGCACACTTAAACTTACTTTTGTGGTTGATTTTGACATGAGTTGATGCTTTTCTCATCAACATAAAGATATGCAAGTCAATGGGGCAAGTTCAGTGTGCAATATGTCAATATGGAAAGTGAACAATTTGAGACCAAGCATTGACTAACCCTGCAGCCAAGGCTTGGAAGTTTGACAAATCAGGTGTTGTTTTACCTGTTGTGGTTTTGTTCCAGTTTGAAAAGTGGTGACATTTTTTCAATCCAATATTCCTTAATTTCACATGAGTACATTAATGTCACAGTTTCATTGCCAACCCACTATAACATCAAAATCTATCCCTTTATTTTGCCTTGACAAAGTGTTTATTGTGGTACCAATTGCTTCTGCTTCTGGTATATGGGGACAAAGTTAAAGTACCAGTACTACTCAACTCACAAATTTTGCAATCATTCCTGAAGTTTTAACTATGATTTAATGAAACATGGAACCACTTGTATCATTTTACAAGCACTTCTCCCAAGCTAAGGAAGTTTGACCATGGAGAGAATGTTGCAAAAGCTTGTTTTCCAATTTGGACCCTTTTACAAGTAGCTTACAATTTGACTCCATGTTTAGTGCATACAAAATGCGAAGTCTTCCAAATTTCTTGTGAAACATTACCAAGGACATTACTGCAAACCAATCATTTGATTCGTTTTGAGAAAGATGAATAACAGATTTGTCTTGTGTGTAAATAGATATGTACTCTTACAAAAAGTTGGAGTATTTGCAAAACACTTCATACCAATTTTATACATCATAGCACAAATTAACCTTAAAATTAACCACAATGTTGATATCAAATCATGAGGTAAGCTTTGTTGCCTTTTTGGGACCTTCAATATGGTTTGTCACAAAGCCATGATGTACAGGATATGAATATGAGGTCTTGGTATACAGTAGTGTTCAAAACAAAGGTATTGATTCCAGAAAGGGTCTTGGCTAGACATATCTAGTATTTATCTAGGAAACTGGTAGGGAGACACGAGGCAATGAATGGTTAGTGAACTCGAGTCATAATTATAGTCATGGAACAACTCAAAGATGAAAATAACTGCTTAATACAACTGAGTCCTAACAATGCCTTGCTTTGTGAGTTCATTCCAAATGTACACTATGACTACCATCAAATAAAGATTGACAGTTAACATTACAAACAGTGTTGGATAGACATCACAAGTAGTCACTTCCTATGTAGTGCCTGCGCCTATTTTGGGTTCTGTGATGACATAGGCACTTCATGCAAAAACTGCCCACTATGTGAATGTCTATTAAAAAGAAATACATGGGCTATTGTCTTAAATAGTCACCCATGGTTCATTGATTTTGGGATCACAGAATGAAATAGGCACTTCATGTTCATCATGTCTTTTCAGAATTTAATAAGGTAGGCACCTACCAATGAATATAAATGGTGAAAGTGTAACTTATCATCTGGGACTGCTGCTGAAGAACTGTTTTAGACCTTACGATACAGTTTTTATAGTCAATTTTTTTTACATTGCATGTCATTCTTCACAGTTGAACACAACATATGATTGGTGTATAATCGGTGGGATAACAGTAGATTATATAAACTTTAGAATCTTAACCTTAAAATGAAAAGGCTGTAGTAGGTAGGAATAGTTGCCTGCAATAAATGCCTATGTTTTTCTGCACATGATCATATTTTGTTGGTAGGAATCATTCAAAAATATCATTACTGCAATGCCATTAATTTCTCATAATAGGTACCTATTTTGATAAGTGCTTATGACAAAACTTGTATGCCTATTTTCACTAACTTTCCAAGGAAGTTGCCCCCCCCATGCCTGTACTTTTACTTTTTTCAGAGTGCCTATCCAACTCTGTAGAGAGCCCTACAATATATTTTTGAAAACGATTGCTTTGCACTGTCACCCAGCAAAAATTGAAATTAAGGAATACTAGTTTTCCCAGCAGAACACCATATTCTCTCCAACTAAAATACATCAATTATTTGTTTTAGTATTCTAAGTATTACGTACATAGAACCAGGCAGCCCATGAGAACAGAAGTATTGTTTAAGGAGAAAAATGGGCATGTTCTGTCTACACCAAAACCATGAAAAAATTAGCTTGGCTACTGAATGACTTTACAAAACATTAGAACTTGACAGAGACGAATGAGCTTTTTCGTTTTTTTAACAAAATCCCCGCAAGTTCTTTCCTGACTCATGTTAAGCAGCCTTCAAAGAGCACTTATCTGGCAATATATATCTCTGCTTCTGCTACTTTCACCCTGACAATTCCTCCTACAGCATCATCTATTTATTTCTACGCTGCATGGATAAAGACACAAATCACATTGTCATTTCAATGACCACCAATATCTCCAGCTTGATAGATGTTGTTGCGATTCATTCAAATCAAGAATTCAGCACTTTCCCTATTCTGCAAAATCTCTTCTCAAAGGTTTCATTGGACTCTCGCATCCGGATTCAAATCCCCCAAATCAATCCTTGCTGAATTTCCCTTTGTATCCTGGTACCGTTGCAAATCCTCTTGACCAACAGGGATTTGAGAAAATACAGCCAAAAAGGCAATGAGACCCAATGCTAAACCAGCCTTCGCCAATCCACCCATGGAACCCTCTTCGTTGTTTTGAGTAGGATCACTTTCTTTCCACCGTTCGCTGAACATGACGCTATCTTCCGACTCTTTCTCTCTTAGGATGTTATCTACTACGGCATCTTCTTCTGATTCTGGAGCAATGGTTGATACTGCTGTTGATGGTGGGGAGATAGGAGCGTCACCCTCTTGCGATGCCTCCTGTTTTAGCTGACGAAGCTTCTCTTCGAGAGCAGCAATTTCAGCTTGTTTGTCATCGGGTGAAGAGTAAAGACGAGAGATTTTATAATTCCTGGAGCGAGTAAGAGAAGAAGTCACCCGCGATTGTGCTGCTGACAAGATATTTTTCGAGTAGGATTGGGTGGTAACAGAAGGCAGTGCCTTTGAAGAGAATCCGCTGGCGGGGGCGAGGAATGACCAAGCCAGAGAAAATAAGAGAATCAACAATCGAGGCGTCGTCATGTGTGTCATGGTGGAAGGGTGGAAGGTGGAAATTGAAGAGTTGTTAGTTGAATGAGGTATGGTACGTATTATACGTATGATGTAGTAGAGTATTCTAGGTAATAATAGTTAGTACCATAGCATATTATGATAAATAATACCTAAGTAAAAAATAATAATATTAGTATATATGGTAGTACAATGCACTGAGCGTAAGGAGCGAGGTAGGTAGGTATGGCTATGCTATGGTAAGTAGTACTCGTAGAATAGGTAGGTATGATAGTACAATTAATACCACACAACTACTAACAACAAGCCATCCACAAGTAAGCTTCCACAAGCCACAAGAAAACATTGAACGATACTAGACAACGATGTCAATGTAAAATGCCTTCGCTAGCCAGAATAGAAGAAAAGGGATGGACCAGAAAGTCAGTGCAGGCCAACACGTCGCAAGAGTGCAGGGAAACCATAATAGAGACCACGGCAAGTCCAAATCAAGACCAACGACAACCGAAGGTCGAAGATGAAGGAACACGAGCTCCGCCACCAGAATCATCATTAATAGCCTCGCCGGCCACCACTTCCATCATCATCCCCGAAGACGAAATTTACCACGATGAGCTCCACTATCTAAAAAAACCAAACGGAAAAATCTTCCAACGAAAACCTGGCGTACCCAATGTACATGATGGTCAAATGATGGTACGCCTCCAAAGAGGTCGATTCATCCTTCTGGACTATGGATACGTTCCAAAAGAGGGGGACTTACTTCTTGCCCAGGATAGGGCTGACATAACAATCTATCCGGATTCTGGAAAGAAACAATGCACTGGGGATGGATGCACGAAAGTTGGTATTCCAGTGCAACTTTTTGATTCCGAACCAAAGCGACCTCCATCGAAGTATTCGAATTCGGGGTTGTGCTATACTTGCCAAAAGGCATGGAATGATAATTGGAGGGGTTCTAAAAAGCGAAAGAGTAGTAAGCGAAAGAGAAAACGTGTCGACCAAACTGCTTGTTGTGGAATGAGCCATGGGGAGCTCTGTTGTGAAGGATTGGATACTGAGGTTTGCCACATCATAAAGAAAGAAAAGGAGAGGCAAAACCACAGTCTAGTTCTAGACCCTAGCGAAAATTATGTGAGCAAATCTGTTTTAGATGCAATGGGATCAGTTATGTGGAATGATTGCGAAATGTCAAGAGGTGCGAAAAATGATCATGAAAATCCTTTGAATGCACTCTGCCAGCGTAGAGCTTTGCGTGCTTTTGATCTCAGCGAAGAAAATTGGGGAGTCAATGTGCAGAGTTTATCTTGTCCTTCAGCAGTGTTTCAGGCAAGTCAACAGCTCCGTTTTGATACGATGAGAAGTTTTTCTGTCTTATTCACTAGGTTAACTAGCCGATTCATGGTTATTTCGCCCTGACCGGACTGTAATGAACGCATTTAACACGGGCTAAAGGTATGCACGGCCATACTCAACACACATGACCGTATCCTCGTTCTAAGTGATCTCAATGGAGGTGACCCATCGCAAACTGTGCTCTCACACTATTTTGAGACAATGCCCTATCGTGTGGACATAACAACTGGATGCATAAACTATGATGAAATGGAAAAAAGAGCAGAACTATTCCGTCCCAAATTGATCATCGCAGGTGCCTGGGCCTACCCACAACGTATTGACTACAAAAGGATATGGAGTATTGCGGACAAGGTGGGATCATTTGTGCTGGCAGATATTTCTCCAATTTCCGGACTAATGGCAGGGAAAGTTATACCTCCATGTTTCCCATGGGTGGACGTGGCGACAACTTCAACTGACCAAAGTCTACGTGGGCCACAGGGTGCCATCATCTTTTACAGAAAGGGGCAGCATGGAAATCGCAAGGGTAAAAAGCCTATCACACGTAATCTTGAGCAAAAAATCAACCTTTTTACATCCTTTGGCCATCAACACAATAATTGCATAGCAGCTCTCGCTGTGTCTTTGGGGGAAGCAATGTCAGCTGAGTTCTCAAATTATCAGCAGCAAGTGCTTAAAAACAGTTCTCGCCTGTCGTCCGAACTATTAGAGAGGGGCTATGATCTTGTAAGTGGAGGCACAGAGAATCACCTTATAATTGTGAATGTCAAGTCTACCTGTGGCGTCGATGCTGGGGCAGTGCAACGAGTTTTGAACAAAATTTGCATACGAAGTGCCACACAGTCAGTCCCTGGGGATACGGCGGAATCAAGTCCCAGTGGAATTTGCTTAGGAACACCAGCAGCGACATCACGTGGGTTGAAAGAAGATGATTTTGCTACTATTGCGGAATTATTTGATGGTGCTGTAGAAATTGCTTCTCAATTGCAAGAATTGGAAGGAAAGTCTAAATTTGAGAAAGGTGTTAGAAAGTGCGACATAAAAAGGAGCGTGGATGGTGAGCTGGCTCAGATGAGGAAAAAAGTGATCCAATTCGTTTCCAGTTTCTCTGCAACTGGGTATGAATAGAAAAATTCTCTGCCTGAAGCCGACGTTGAAACCACCCTGTGACTTGTTTTAATTGTCCATTTTGTGTACCGTGTTGAACTTGTTCTGCTGTCCACAAAAACAGATTTAGCTGTTTTCAAAATTTTACGATTCGCATTTCAAAAGTTATCTCTCTCAGTTCCAATCATCGAGTTGTCCATACTTTTTCCCGATTTTGATTGTTTTCAAAGTTCCTTATCTTTAGTTTGCCTTAAATGATATTCTTTTTATCTAGACTTCATCTAGTTATACCCTGATTTTGTTCATAAATATCTAAGAAAATTACGTCAATTCCATGGGCTTTGTCGTATCTGCTGCTCACTTTGATAAGTAGATTACAGCTGAAATAACGAAGGAACTCTTTGTTTAAACAATCAAGAGCCAAGAAAAAGACTGAACAGGATGTCGGACAAAGAAAAAAAATCTATGTGGAAAATTATTTATTTTATTCGATAATTGAGTAATTAGAAATCATGCAGTAAATATATTTATTTTATTAGATGGTTGTGTAGTTAGAAATCAACCAACGAGTTGCACTTATGGAAGAGTCCCTGCAGGACTAAGTCATGTTTAATATGCATATTCTTCAACTTTTTTCCTGTTTAAGATTTTGTTCACTTAGACATCCTTTGATTTGGAAAAGATGATCTTTGCCCATGTTGCTTCTCCCAACGTTGGAGAGCGTAAAATAGAGAACCAGGTGTACCAATTCGTGACTCATTATTCTCTGATTTGTCACGTTGTTCTTTGCTCTCCGAGTTAGCTTTATCTCCATACATCGAACAAGAAGGACTTTTATTGGTATGTGGGTGAGCAGACCGCTCTGCCTCTGCTCTCCACACCATGACAACATTGTCGCCTCTGACGATCATTTGATGAAAATATCTTTGTTTTATAGCTGGTCCTGGGCCTCCACTTCCATCCGGAGGATAGCACCTTCGCCGTTGCGCCTCGATCGTAGCTTTTGATGGCGACTTAGCATGTATCTGAGAGTAAAGGCTCTCATCGGCAGCAAGGTTTTTTGAATCAGATGAAGCCGCGTGTTTTGTTTCCGGCTCATTGGATGTTTGGGCACTTGCGAATTCCACTGCCTCCGCGTGTCGTGTAACTCTCCCACTGTATACTTCATCAACGTCCCTCAATATCATGTTAAAATGCTTGTCGAAGGCAATCAAATATCCAGTCAATGTTCCCCTTATACAATCAACATACCGAACCATGACACGAGCACGCTGACGATTGGCTACAATGGAATAAAGCAGAGACAGAGGACCTGAATTCTCGTACCGAGACACCATTGAAAGGAACATAGGAATTTTCTTTTTCTTTGGGTCATCTGCCGAGCTTTGTGCGGGGAGACTGTTTTTCTTTTGGGACTTTTTACCAGACATGGACGAAGGTTCAAGCCATTGTGGATCACATTCAGGAAGCATTGTTCTAAACTTGGCAACGTTGTCGAGTTTCTGATTGCCAGTCGATCCAGTAAAAATAGATGGGTTGGCGTGTAATACTGCATTTTCCTTTGACCGCAACGCATGCAAAGCGTCAAATCTGGGAGATGTAAAATCGACAATCTTGCTTCCTTTTCTTGTCTCGTCATTTTCATAATACTGTTCATCGTGGCGTTTTAAGGATGATTTATGATTTTGAACCTCGATCTGACGATAATTTTTTCGCATAGAACGAGGAGGGGGGGCAACTAGCAAACGAACATGATTGCCATATTTTTTCGCCAGCTTGGCGGAGAGTTTCGTCTCTCCTTCCACTGACCCACCAAACTTTTCGTAGATGATCTCAAATTTTCGCTTCCAGTCTTCTTTGTCAGCAATTGCATTTGGGGCAACAAGGCTGTAATAGGATTCTAAACGATACCGGAGAGATGGTTTGCCCAGACTTACTGGAGGTGGTTGAGAGCTCATGTCTCAAGATTTTAATCAATTGCCACTGCCATCATGAGAGAAGTGCCAGTAACAATTATTAGGAGTACATATTACTTAGAGGTTTTGAGTTTCGAGCTGGTGTTTCATGTTTGTTGGTTTGTTGTTGTTGTTGAAATTTTGAGACTTTAGAGGATTTTTGGAGAAGGATTATTTCATTTCACAAAACAAACTTTCTACTTATTCTACAATACCACATTATTTCAGATTATTTCCAGCCAGGTTTTGGATCGGTGCTGGTGAACCCTTAATTTGTTTTTTTTCAATGAATCTGTTTAAGTCAAATCAATAAATGATGTTGTAGCTTGTACAATGACCTGCATGATTATTTATCACATGCCCTTCATGATTATTTGATAAGTACATTAAGTCAAAGTTTTGACCATGCCCAGATTCTGTGATGTCTCCTTGCAAGAGCTCTCTGAATTATATGGATAGTATGGATATTACCATACCACTTATTCTCTCAAACCTTTGTTTTGAAAAAAATATTGCTTATGATGCTTACAGTACACTTCCCTGACCTACCAATGAAAAATGAATTATTGTGTCTTCATAGCAAGTACTCAAGGGAATAGAATTTAAATATAAATACCAACTCTAGACAGAATCATTTTTCATGCATAATTCTTACTTTGATAATGATGTTGGTGCTTATAATGGAACATTTTATCAAAATTTCAACAAACCTCATAAAAAGTATAATAAAGTAATTCGTGTATGAAAGAATAAGAAATAGTATAAAATGTGGCAAATTATCAATTACATAGATTGTAATTGAAATTCATGAAAAGTAATGATTATTTCATGGATTGTAACAAAATATAAGTATGAAATATTTGATGTATTCAAAAATATTTTTTGTAAGTAATGCGTTTTATTTCAAACCAAAAAAATCTCCCTTCTTAAAAATTTTGTCATAGCTTGTAGTAGATCTGTTTGAATACTGGTTGATTTGGACTATGCAAATAAACTTCTTATGAAAAAAATCCTTCATTGTATTGTTGCAGGAGTAAAAATATTTAAATTTGATAAAATTGATTTGAACAGTCTTTCTACTGCTATCTGTTGCTGAGGCATTTAGCATCAACAAACAAAACTGTTATGCAAAGCAAAACAATATGTCTAATCATGTCAGCTGTCAAAACTGTATTTATAAGTTGAAACCATTATGAAGAAAAATGATTTGATCTATGATCAAATTGGTATTATAAGCTGCAAAATCATTTTCTAGCAAAGATCTTCCTCATGATCTGCTTGGGTCTAAGTATTTAGTATCTACAAGAATCATGTTACTATTTTTATGGTATTTCAATTTCTGACTGATAAAAATAAAATATTTTCAGATAAATTATTGAAAAATAAATTTGCAGGAATTGCAACAAAGAGAAAATATTTTATTCTGAATTGAAGAAAATGTTTTAACATTATGATGATAATATTTCAAAGGCTTCAAGAATGGACTATACTTATCTTTATCATTCCACATCAGTATTTGTGTTATTCACCAAATTGGTTCTGACACACTAATAGTGTTCAAGTTATGTTATGACAGAGAACTATAACAGTAGTAACATAGCTAACAATTCATTGTTATATGACCAATTTTGCAAGGCTTGGGTGTTATTCACAATGTTCCAACTCAGAATGCTGTCAGAACATATATATTTCTAGTTAACTGAAAGATTATGCTGAAGGTAATTGAAATACTTGAAAGAGTAAATTTTCAATGTTACAAAGAGTACTCTTTTTACTTTCTGAAAACTGTAGGTACAGAGCTTTATGAACAGAAAGTTGGCACTTTGAGCTTCCAAAATCCTTGTCAACCTAAAACTCCTGACACCAGCATAAAATAATAGCCCATTTCCACAGTGTTGCCCAGGGTGTTGCCAGTTTTAACAAAACAAGAAATGGTGCTGCATAACTGGAATGACCATTTTTTATAATACCACAAATATTCTATTACGTCATAAGCCAAATTGATAAGTAAATAAATTGAATTGGCAAAAAAATTAACAAATGTACTTCTAGGGATGATACTTGTCTCAATGGTACAATTTGGTAGTAATTAGCTTGTCACTATTACAGCTGATTAGCATCAGTCATATCTGTCATTGAGCAATGATTACCATTATATTTTTATTTTTTATTTATGAAACTCAAACAATCCAATTTGGCATTAGGATTTTAGATTTTGAATATTTTCTTGTTTTGTTAGGATAAAAATGTAAAAATTCATAAAACTTTTATATAACTGTAAGTTCTCAATTGTTCTTTTCAGTAGTGTGAAAGAAACGCCTAAGAAATCTGTAGTAAGAAGAATGTTGACACATACTTTTACATCTGGACAGTAAAATACAATGTTTTCTTCTCATATGACATATGTGTTTCTTATGAAATTTTTTATGACTCATGAGATCTTGTGACAGAAGTTGAGTGCCCCTCAACAACTCTGTATTATCACCTTCCATTGCCAATGATATGACACTGTTATGGTATAATCCGTTTTGTACCAATTTGACATGGATACAAGAAAGAACAGGCCACAATAGAAGATTTCAATTAAAAATATTCATAATGATAATGCTTGTAAAATCATGTATTTGAAATATGGCAAGAAAATGAAATTATATTGCAAGTCATTATTATGGTCATGATACAAAACTGTTACATGTGTATTTTTACTCAAGAACATGATTCTTAAAATTTCCACAGAAAAGAGCTGAGAGCCTCAGACTGATGTTTTCTGTAAAAATCAGTCCAACAATTCTGTCTAAAAAGATTTTTTGTGATCGATAATTTGAGTAATATCCTTGTGGTTGATTATAAATAATTATTGACAAGACTGGCAAAACATTGCATTTCCTTTTATTTCTGCAAAAATGGAAATTTGTTTACATTTTGATTTTAAAAAGTTTTGCAACCAAATAATGATCATGATATAGATTAAGCATACCATGATATCAAAGCTAGAACAAAAAATACAATTTTGAATTATTTGTGTTGATTCTTTGTCATGTCCAGTCATTTACAGTTCAACTTGAAGTTTGCTCATTTTTGATGAGCTAAATTGAAAATAAATCTCAAACCATACTAAAAACTAGTAGTTTTGGGGACAGTATTCAAAGAGAGTATCTGCATCATAAGTTGGTATGCAAAAAAATTTTTTCCCAATAAATATTGTTGTACCAAATGCTAAAAATTAAAAAAAAAATCAGCTTGTTTTTGAATTTTTATTATGTGATGATGTCCAAGTTACAAAATGTGACAATATGCAGAATATATATCAGAAAAGATATTCATATTATTTGAGTTAAGGTTTACCAACATCAAAATAACACCAGCTGCAGAACTTGGATGCTTTCATTTCTTCAGCATATGATATCCAGTATAACTCTGAGATGTTGCACACAAAAACTTTAATTCAAAACAATAAATTTGGAAATTTCAATCTTGGAATGTAAAAATGTATGAAATTTTTTTATTGTGGTGATGTTATTTTTTATGCAATGATCCCAGCATGATTTTTTTGTACTTATGTATGATTGTTGAGAGTATGAGACTAAACCATTTTCTTACTTTTCCAAAATAATATAACATTAGACCTTAATTTTGGTTGAATATCATGGATCCTCATATGTAACCTATACATCTGTGAAAATGTACTGGGTGGATAAAACCTATTGGATAAAAAAGATCTGCTCTAAAAGTGTACTGGTTAAAAATCCCAAGAATGTACCATGTTCAAAATAAAAATATATTCAATTGTCCCCTCTATTAAGATTAAGGTTCATTTGTTGTCAATCTGCATCTTTTTTATTTTTGAGTGTGTACAAGATATTGATAATTTTTCAAAAAAGTACCAGCCGCTTAGGTTTTTGTTGAAAAAATACTGGGTAAATTGTACAAAAACTTTCCAGGTACACTTTCACCAATGTTTAGGGTACTCAAATCAATTTCATATTGAAAATTTTCTTGAAAAATGAGTAATACTATTTTTTTTATTCTCTGATTTTTCATTAATTCTTATCTTTACTGGAAACAAAAGTGATCAAATAAAGAAACTAAAAATACTGAGTTTTACCAATGAAAAATTTGAAAATATCTTGAATTTTTAGCTCAAATTTATCTCAATCCATATTTGGAGCAAAATGAATATTTTTAAATAGTAAGAAAGTTTTTTCACATTAACTTCAAATGTTATATGTTGCATGGGTATGTCAAAACTATATTAGTCCATCATTTTAAAACTTGGTAAGTTTTAAAAAACTGCTGAATAACATAAAATGACCCAAAAATAACCTTTCATGAAATCATAAAAATGATTAAGCATCTGATTATGATCATTTATCCTTATAATTAGTTAATCAGATCATAAAAAACACCAAACACAATTAAATAGTATTGTTCAAAAACTGTTTTACCTCTTCCAGACTTGTCATCCTCGGGGATCAACTAAATGTACTATAAAATTTCTGCTTTATTATTATTGTTTTACCTCTTCTAAACACTAAAACAAGATTTGAAATTTTGTTAAAGTTATGGCCTAGTGTAACATGCTGAAAAGGATAAAACATTAGCTAGCAAAAAATGGAGAAACATGCCAGGATTGTATTAGACCACTGCATTTGAACAATTTTTTATGCATTCCAGAGTGAATGTCAATCAGTAACCAATGGTGATTCCCTTGGTTGTGACATGGTGCTTCTATGAGCCATTAAAATATTTTAAAAATCTTTGTTAATATTCAATATTTGGACAAGCCAATTATGAAACTAATCATGTGTTGACAAACTGATTTGAATTACCAGAATAAGTCTGGAAATGTTTTAAAATGTGGATATAAAATGAATAACCTTGTTGACATAAAGAATTTACAATGTTAATCTTGAGATGGTAGTGATTTGGATTTTACACTGTATGTGCAATTTTTCCATAGAAGCCATGTTTACATATATTTGGAATTTAATACCGTGATTTGAATCAACTATGTTTGATGCAAAGCTTGATCTAGCAAAATGTTTAGTGATTGAAACTAACTGCACAGTATGATTGTTTGGGATAAAATCTTATTTAAAAATTCTAATGCTTACATAATATTGTCATGGTTTCATTATTAAAATGTAATATTTTCCATTTTTTGTGTACACACACAAAGAACTTGATAAATTTTCTACTATCAGTAATGTATGGGCTAGTCATTCCAGTATTAATCTAAACTAAATGTTTATTTATTAAACTGATAAACTATAATTCATAAAAGGTCTGTTTCTTCTTTTCAGTACTATTGGTGTTCTCAAACCTTCAATCTAGGTGACAATATTGTACTCGTCAAGAAATTAATGAGGAATGATATATGATGCCTGAATTTTCAATCCATAAAAATGTTAGGATCAAAGTGTTTTAATGTATACAAAAAGTAAACTGTTTGTTAAACTATCTTGATTCAACATCACTTTTCTAATTATCTATAAAATTTAAATGTAGACCCATTATTATATTTTCATTTTTATGAAAATTAAGAGAATGATCTTGCAATTTAATACAATTTGGCAATTTCATTATTTTCAACTATGTTTTGAATTTCCAAGCATAGCTATTTTTTACCACTCTAAAAAAGATTTAAAGAAAAAAATATGCCATGTTGGTTAAGTGGTACATGTCAACACAACATCAAGCTTTTTTAATGAAAAAATTTCCTTCTCTTTTTCAATTTTCCCCCATTCTCCTCATTTTTTATTTTTTATCCCCATTTTACTCCATTTTCATCCATTCTTTCTAATCTACTGAATTCTCATACACCACATTTTGTTCATTTTCTTTGATCATCAGTCCAAAATAATTAATAGTAATCATTCTATATATTATCATACCAAGCTAGAAAAAAATTGATGTAAGTAAAGTGCTTTGGTACACCCTTTTTATGTACATATCAAGTACTCATTCACATAATAGTACAATTTGGGGTACAAAACGTAATCCTACATACATAGATACTCAGTGGCACACAAAAACTTTCTTCATATCCATTGTATGATAGTAAAAATACTATTCTTATTTATTTATGACATTTATCAGAGTAACAAAATATGTTTTGATGAAATTGAGTCTTGTTGTCATGTTTTTATTCTACCAATATAAAAAAATATTACTATTTAATAAAAAAGATAATTACTCATATTTCCAAAACAAGTCACTTCTTGTTAGTTTTCCAAAATTTTTATTAGATTAGTTCTACAATTAAAAGATATAAATTATTTAACAAAATATTCTTTCCTACAAAACTCATCACATTACTTCAGGTAAATTTTTCTTAATTTTTACATATAATATTATGGGATCAAAAATTCATTTTTTGAATGAGGATGAATTATGAAAAAAGTGAGGATAGCAAATAGGAATGAAGGACAACAGAGAAGAGAAATTAAGAATGGGGAAGAATCAGAGGAAAGATAAAAAATGTGTGAGTAGATTAGAATGGGGAAGAGATAGATACAATGTATAGTAGAAATCTCCTTAATTTAAAAAATTGCAAAATATATTGTGCAAATTGTATTTTTTAAATGCATAAAACTCATGTGTAGAAATAACTTTTTCCCTTATATATTTTAATTTTTGGTGATGAATAATATATATGTATCAAGATTAAAAATATTGCTGAAAATTGTGAAACTGCCAGACTTTTTTATATTGTAAGAACATTCCAGAAAATTTAGATCAACTTTTAATTTCTGTTACATAGAATTTTTTAAATGAACTTTCACCTAGTGCATACTTTGATTAAAACTATCAAACATTTTTCTTAAAAAATAAATAATTGTATCTTTAATTAAGTAGAGCACATTTTTATTAAAGTTGTAATAAAAGCTATGTCATCATTTTGTTTCAAAAAAATATTTATTTTTTATTCTTTGGCTAACATATTGAAAATCAATGTAAGTCATTGGAAAAACCAAGAGCTGTTTTTGGCACAAATAAGATTGTTTGTATTGATGCTTGAATCCTACCACACAAAATCAATCAAATGAAAGGTAGACATAGTCTCATGTCCATAATATCCATACATGGTGCTTGTGATTATGTTGGACAATTAGAAATGGAGCTTGTTTACAAAACTTGCTTTTTATCTGACTTATATGATGTCAAAATAATTAAAATTGATATCTCTTTTAACAAAGTAGGGAAAGGAATTGGTTTTAGTGAACAAATTTACAAAATTGGTGGACAATGATAGAACCCAACCTTATAAAAATGTCTTTAGCATAATCAGAATACACTTCTAGTTAGTGCAGTTTGGATGGATAGATCTTGGTCATATAATTTTTCTTGTGTTAGATGTTTTTTCATTTCAAACTGGGCTATTGACCATTTAAATAAATATTAGATTGGGTAAAATTGAATTTTTGTGTACTGAGGTTTTGTTTCAATTGAAATTTCTTTTATCATTCAGGTATTTCATAATATTTTTATTATATGATTTTGTTCTACCTTCTGCTTTCCATGAATGTTATTTTCATTAGAAAATGTCTCAAGAAGTATTGGAATGATCAAACATTTAAAAAAATTAAATTCTTCATATTGATTGCTCCAATAGAATCTTTCTATTTAATTATATCCATAGTATTTGATAAACAATTGAATGAACTATGGATAATTGTATTTCTTTGTTTTTTGTTTAAGTTTCAGAGAATATTGGTAGCTACACTTTATTGATTCTACTATTGAGCTTACATTAAAATCAATTTTCCAGTAGTGGAGGATGGGGAATGCCACAAAATATTACCCGATATTTAAATTTTATTTTATTCCATTATTATAATATTAGATGCAGACAAAATGGTTTAGAGTTCCAATATACTTAATTTATTTGATTGCAAATAGAAAATACACATTTTGATTGATTCAATTTTAGAGTTCAAAATAAAAAACAATTATGATATGAAAGACTCTCATTAACATTTATTTCAATATATTTTTTTCATTTCAACATTAAAAAATCATATTTTATCAGAGTATAATAAACAAACTGACCACTTTTCAGATATTGTTCTTTAAACATCAAAGTAAATTTAGACCTCTTGATAGAATTGACAAAAATGATAGGAAAATAATTATCTCTGTCTAATGCCTCTACATTACCCCTTGCAGCCTTTGTGGACAAAATTACAACTACAGTGATCAAACAAGTTTTTAAATTTAGTTTTAGATAATTTTAATTCTGATAGTATTTTCATAGTTTCATCAATTTTTTTAAAATTTTGAACTCACAAATAAAATAAATAACCCTTGAGTTTTTTTTTGAAACTTTAATGTTATCCAACTATAAAAGGCATAATAACATTTAAGGTAAATGTACACTTAGGTTTTATTATCCAATAAATATCCAGTCTGGAATTTGAGACACAAATGATTTTCTACATTCAATTAAAAATCAAGCTTCATTATTTTCTGCAAGTTTGATGCACTCCAGACAATATATCACTAATTTCTAAACGTCATGTAATTATGTATATACTTTTATTTTTTTTTCAAATTAAAGTATTTATCATTATAACAACATGGTTGCTACTTTTCATATATTGTATAAGATGAACGCTAATTCCCTGTTCATCAATAGAATATAACACCAATATAATGTACATTGAAATCACTACAGTAAAAAATCAATGTATTAGAGATTTGTGACCTATTTTCAATAACAAGTTAAAATTTGACCTGATATAATCAAGTAATTCTAGCAAAGGTCACAGTCAAAATTCTGACTTATGTGTGTGTTTGCTGTCAAAAATTCATTAATAAGTGTTTAATAATGTAATAAAAGTCATTGACTGAATAACCAATAGTGAGTAACTGTGAGTAATAATTTGAAAAGTTATACATTCTCTGATCCACAAAAAATAAGCTAATTGGTGAATTTTCTTGTTCAACAAAAAATTAACCTTTTCAAACTAACTTTATTAATGAGTATACATACCCCACTGAAAAACTGAAAAACCACTTATCCATGATAGATGCCTTGGTAAAAAATAATTTTTTAGAAACAATAACTATATTATGATTATATTATATATGTCAACTACTTTTAGCCTTTACAGACCCTGGACCTTGAACGATGTTGACTGACCAACTATTTGATTAGAATGTCCTCCATCCATGGTGTCCATTTTGATTGCATTTTCTTACAATTCATACTAGACCAAGTGCACAGATTGTTTACAATCATTTTGGTGGAAAAGACATGCTCATCTACACAGGGTGTCATAAATCTTTGAAAAGGCAATGACAAGAAGAATAAAAATTAATACTGACAAATTTTTATGACAATCACAGCTCCTATAAATGTCAAATTGGCTCATTTTTTGTGGAACAGAGGGAGTATCAGCTAAATGATCATTGGGAAGATTTCATTGCCAAGTAATACCAGAATGAAAGGATTAGTGATGACCCATATTT
The DNA here is from genome assembly GCA_036939595.1 of Thalassiosira livingstoniorum. Lineage (NCBI taxonomy): Eukaryota > Bacillariophyta > Thalassiosirophyceae > Thalassiosirales > Thalassiosiraceae > Thalassiosira > Thalassiosira livingstoniorum. The sequence continues at coordinate 3,649 of JALLOT010000023.1, read as the reverse complement.
AGACTCCTGATTTCTTCTTTTAATTCTTACACTGTTGTGATTCCACATTTTTGTTAGAAAATTACAAATAAAAGCAGAAGATGATAAACATGTTAATGACTGATGAATTTTTCTAAACTACCCAAGTACTAAAATGCAAAATAAAGGAACAAAAAAGTGGAACCAATGATTAAATCCTGTTCAAATTATTTTTAGTAGTGACATTTGGTCAACAACCATATAATCCTCAAAGACTAATACACATACAATGTAGGTTATGAAAGAATGAGATCAATCAGAAAAATTGAAGTACTATTTTTTATATTGATCTTACCAAGTAGGTACATATGCAACCACCCTTGGCCATGAATGGTTTTAGACAAAAAATTCTGGAGTGAACTTGCATTTATTGCTTGTGGTAAACATACAGTTGGGATTTTGACTTATATCCTGTTTATCCATATCATCTACTCAAGGTTGTACAATTTTTTTGAATATGATAACATGGTTTTCTTCCCAAATTCTAATTTATAACCTTCACTGGACCAAAAAATCAAAAAAGTACTCAATCAGTCTACCAGATATGTTAGAAAGCTGACAGATTGATCGAGCACTTTTTTGATGCTACACATAGTGAAGACGTCCAATATAATGAAGTTCATGGCCCCATGTGATGGCTACACCAATTGCTCAACAAAATTGCTGCAACATTATTGCTGCTGCCCCATCCTTCCTGTCCGTGTTGATTAGCAGGGACACCTCTCTCTCTCTAAGTATCTACCATACTCTAGAGAGGGAGGCTTAAAATCAGTTTTAGACTCAAGAGTTGAACAATAATTATTGAGCTGAACTCCTCTTCATGTATAATTTTATTATGAGTACCCTACATGCGTTAAATGAGAACAAAGTCTGGAGTACATACGCAAGGCTTATTCGTTCGGTACAATTAAATACCAGCACCTTAAAGTACTCACAACGATACGACATACAATACAAGTGAGTATGTATTTATGTACTACTACATACAGTAAGCAGAATCGATAAGGTAGACGCAAGCAAAGCGAGTATTTCTATCGCCTTAACTTGCCGCATTTTAACAGTTTTTGAGTCCATTTTATTCAAGCGTCCAAATCCAAAACATTACAAGATTGGAAATAAAACAATTCAAAGAAGCCACCTCAGTTCAAAAAAATCCACCTAAGAAGAATGTTCCTCACTAAGAAGAAACACATAATGACACATAACTAAAATAGCATAAATATACAATAACAATAGAGAAGTGACACAACATATCACTCACCACCTCTTGCGTATTTGAACTCACAATCCTCAAATACAAGAAATATGGGGTACACTAATAAGTACCAAAAGGGATAATTTTCATCCTAAAAACTTCTTTTAATTTCAAAATACCAGTTGTCACTGACCAAAAGGTAAATGAGTAGACCTCTGCATCTAAATACATCTAAATAAATACAACTCCAAGCACTCATCCCTATACCAATCAACAGTGGGAAGAAGAATGAAAAGAGGACATAATTCCATACCCCAATACCCATTGGTCTTCCTGTTGGGGTCAAGATTCAGATCCTTCTAGGGTAAGGAATTAAGGTTAATACTAATACAATCTTCATTGATTATCAATTATTCCTAAATTAGCCAATTGTAGAATTGTGAAAAAACAGCAAGTACACTGCAGCAAAGCAACCAAAGAAGAATCTTGTCCCCATCATCACAGGCAAGATCTTCCACTTCCTTGACATCTCTACTTACATGGGCATCATCAAGTTCCCTGCCTGAAAGAATTACTTAAGCAAACCATGTGGTACTTGGCCTCTATGCCCAGTCTTCAACTGTGGGTGAAGGGACTGCTTCTGATACTTCCACAAAAATAAGGGACTATAATGAAGAAATGTCTGAATTTTTTGACAAGAATGATATGGGAGATTATGAAAAGTTGTCACTTGAAGTTGAAATGTGCAACAATGACAACAAAGATTGCGATCTTGTTGGTAGAGTCTTCAGAAAATTTAAGACCATGGCAGATGCAATAAATAAAACCAGCAATGATGAGCCTGAATGTGGTGATATGGATCACTAGAATAGGTTTGGTATGGTTGAGTTAAGAACTTCATTGACAATAACAAGCCCAAATCACAAGTTTGTCTTAAAAATATTATGCAGTTGTTAAAAAACAGGTGCAAGCAACCTTACATCATAAGAAAAAATGTCATAAATGAATTCAAGTTTTGGTACATGTTTTTGTACCACTTTAATCAAATCAAAAAATTGGTAAAGGATGATTTCAAGGATACTATCTTTTGAACTGTTGCAGTACTCCAAGAGCTTGAATCAATGGACTATGTTGTGGAGATGAATGAATACTTTACTATTGCTGGAGTTACTGATGGCTGTTTGAAGAGGTGAATAAAATTAGGTTAAATTACTTGCACTACTTTGATGGAGAAAATGTAAATTGTCATATGTTTCATTGGGATGACAACAATATTGTCAAAATTGTTTCATTAGTTCATACTTTGGAGGAGGAGATTTGCCAAAAAAGGAGGAGGCCAAGTGAACATGCCAGAAAAAATGATCCCTTGTAACTTGTGTTGAGTGTGAACTGTATTGTATCCAGATGGCATCATTATTAATCCATTAGCACATCACATTGATCTCAGATATGGGGTCATTACTTCATGGACTTTCAGCAGTGGATTCAACATATTCTTTCAGCAAGGAAGCAGGTTGGAGTTGCCAACAACTTTGGCATTACATGATTATTTTTATGCAAGTGCAGTTATCTAGTAATCAAAACAAGATTGAACGAATTAACAACTAACAACTATCTTTTTTTCAATTGCTCCTCCCAAGTACAAGAAGAAAGATGCAAAGGAACTCTCTACTTTCTATGATATTTTCAACTTTTGCATTGTGCTTTTTTTGTATTGAAGAGGTAAGTTTAGACATGTGATTGCTATTGGTCTTAGAGCAGGCAAGTAAGCAAGGAAAGACCTCTAGTAACTACTGACTCCCCCTATACTTCATAATAACAAGTGGCAACTTAGTATTTACATAATTCAGCTTATACTTCTAGTATCTATTATGAACTTGTACTTTATTTGAAAAATGATTAAAGATGTAACAAAAATTAAAATTTGCTTCAGTTTGTTAACTATGTTGTTGGAGCTATTTTCAAAAATGTCTACAGCAATATTTGAAAATATATATTTAGACTTCAGTTGCCAATTAAAAATGGATTTGTAATGCTGTAACTGGTACATTTGGTATTCACTTGGTATTTACACAAACTTTTGCTTTTGGATCTCTTCAAGGTAACAGCCAGCTCTAGACTTTTCAAAATAGAGCAATGCTTTCAACTACAGATACTCCTACATTCAATGTGTACACTCAAATCAACCAAAATAGCATCACTAATGTTTTATCAATTTCTGATGATATGGTACCTACTGGGGATTATCTAACATAAATCTATCCTTCTAGTGGAGAGTTTTGTTAAAAGTTTTACCAAAAACTAATTTCAATAAAATTTTCTGCAAATGTTGATGAAATGTTGTTGCACAATGGTAATGACACCATAAGTACTAGGCTTACAGGTATAGTGGCAGACCCTTTAAATTGCTCGATAGTGGCAGATTTCCGATGTACC
>JALLOT010000022.1:10308-35214 GCA_036939595.1 Thalassiosira livingstoniorum | reverse complement strand
AGATCCCACCCACCTGGTTGGCTCAAGGAAGGGTTGCTGGTCAAAAAGGCAACCCTTCCTTGAGCCAACCAGGTGGGTGGGATCTGACTCCAATGCCCTTTTTTGAAGCCGTGAGTATTTGGAAGTTTCTTTGCATTGCTTCCAAAGGTGAACCCGGTGGAGAGTCATCAGCTGAAGCCTCTTTGCGTGCCACCACCTAGTTAATCACATGGCAGCCCTCATTTGACGTTTGAGGTACACACAAATGTTGGTTTGATAGATCCAATATTTTATGGTGGTGGCAGCCTCCACTTGTTTTCTATGGCAAAAGAGCCAGAAATAAAAGTTGGAGTCAGAGGAGGAAAGTTTGTACTCCTCCACCACAGCCCACCAAAGAACCTGGGCACGATGCCTATATTTGGCTGCAAGGAACTGCCCCGGGTAACAAGGGAAGTCAGCTTGACAAACTATCATTATTCAAACAAGCTTGACAACCTTGACAGCCTTGGTAACAGCTTTCTGGTCATAAAAGAGCCCAGGTTCTTGGCCCATGCACTCTTGGGCATGGATAAGAATGGTGTTGGGTGCAAGGATCAATGCCAAGGCCTTGCCCACATCATTCAGCCTTCAGCTCAAACAGGGCAAAGCTGGATGCAATGGCCATGCACTCGGTTGTGAGTGCAAAACCTTTTGCTGCAAAGTGAGGCCATTGCAAGATATGACCCAACTTGGGGAAGTCTCCCTTGAAAGTATCCTTGCAGATGACAAGGATCTCCTTGTGAGGGAGGGGACTTGGGGTGGGACACTGGGGAGGTGTTTGTGGCACCAAATCTTCAAGCAAGCCAACAACACTTGCAAGAGCCACCACTGATTCTTGTGTCCCATTGGGGCAATGGTGGGAGAATTGCCAAAAGGAAAACCAACATCAATGGACATCCCTGGACTCATGGACAGTGTCCACTTGAAGTTGGTGTTTGTGGCATCCTCTACCTGCTGGTGGAAAGACAAGGATGCCATGGTGGTACTTCCAGACGTGCTGACGATCAATCAGCATCCGGGAAAAAATGAAGGATGGTGTGGTATGGTCTTGGCCACAACCACACACCAATCAGCCAGACTGAGCACAAAGAAGAGGGTGGGCTGATGATAGCAGCCAGTAACCCTGGGATGATTGGGCTGGCTTGGTCAAGAGCGGAAGTCAAAGTGTAGATTAGGTGCTCTTGGGGACAGCTAGCAACATTGGAGGCAGGAGCTGAAATAAAAAAGTATTCTGACTTTAGTTTAGTGGCTCCTGTATGCACCCCAATGTAAGAAATACAGGTCCCAGCCCTTATTTGTAGGAGGGTCTGGGACAATGGTGCTGCTCAATTGGACAAAGTTTGAGCCATTGGCAGCAATGCATGCCAGAAGTACCAAACAATGGTCAAAGCCACTGTCTCCCCAACACCAGCAAAAGGGTAGAGATCACATGTTGGGTCTTCTCCCACACCATTGGAAGCATGGATCAGGCAAATAATCTGATAGTCTCCAAACTCCACTAGGGGTAAGTAGACTACTAGAGGAGATGGAGATAGATAAGTGACTATAGTAGGGTACATTTGGTATACACTCTATCATGTATTGTTGCTGTATGTGGCCTTTGCTTGAAAATTCCAAATTAAAGTACAAGTTCAATGTTGACATATGATTCCAAAAAGCATAGAAACATAGTGAATTGAGGAGAATGGTACAACTGGAAATGGATATAGCATTCAATCTGGAATCAAGGCAGCAGCATGTTGTAATTCCTGGCAAGGTGGATCATTTTTATAATTGTGATGGTGACAGAGAAGAAATTTGGGGAAGTGAAAGCAAGTTAGAAGCACAGGATTTCAGTAATGAAGATGTTGGTCAAATATAATCAGAGACTGAATTTTCAGCTGTCCATTTTATCTGATCATTGGAGCAAATCATTCTTGTTGTTGGTTGTAGTTTTTGCAATATTCTGGGCTGATTGACAATGTTCCCATGTTGTTGGGAATGATGATGATTTAATGGTTACTTTGCGGATTGTATCAATTTGTTTATGTTAGTTATCAATTTAAATAATATTTAACATAATATTGATTTGAAACTGTTGCAAACAGTTGAGTTTTCAATTGTGCATTTTCACCTGGTATATAATCACATAGAATCCTATGCGTGGCACCTTGGTGACATGGATTGTGATTGAGTAATAACTGGTTTCAATGTTGAATTTCACTTCATCAAGGTTCTAAATTACAAATTCTAATATCAATGATAACATGTCCAAAATGGTCAAATATTGCAATAATTAAGAGATATATAGTCCAAATAAAAGGTCCACATTGAGAATTTTGCTCAATGGCCCAAAACTCATTTTTTCTCCATGATGACTCTACAGCTAGCCATTTTCTTCAACCTACAACTGTGTTGAAACCCCATATCAGTGTTATTTTTAAGTGTTTTAGTTTGAGACTTGTATCAAAAAATACTTAAGATGGATTTCTTTTTACCGCTGACTTTTCAGAAAAAATATTTCCCAAAACAAACCACAAATTGATTTTATCTCAAAAACCATCCATAATAATCATTGCATTAAAATCTTCAAAATAGCAACTGATCCAAAAATCATTATCATTGACCTAAGTATCAAAAGTTAAAATCTGAATTAAAAGATGTCATTATTATAGTACATCAGAAATGCAGAAATAAATGTTTTTGGTTTTAAAACACATCTTTTTATTCCCTCGTGGAAAAGGTAAATGTAGGGTTTCAAATGAAATATATTATTGGTAATTTATTGTATGTATGTATCAGACTTATAACCTCTCACTGGGAATTTCTTCCAATGGGCGGAATACCTTTTTGTAATAAAATATATCATTGAAGCAGTATTAATAACCTCACTCATTTCATTTTTTTCTTTCTTGTATTGGTAATATTTACCCTTTTTATATGTTCAGCTCAAATGGTCATACATTACTAACAAACTGAATATCTATTACCCTTAAATGAATTTGAAAGCCTCAGATTATTAATATTATCCAAGTTGTTGTTTTTGAAACAGAGAATTTTGGAACTACTTGAATGAAAATAATGTTGAATGCATATTAAACAATTCAATAGTCATTAAAACCAAACCATCCAATTAATAACTGAACATGTGCAACACTCCATTTTCAATTACATGAACTATCAATACTGTCAGCTTGCAAGGCTCTCTCTGGCCAGCTTAATCATGGGTGCCTTGAAGCAAAAACACTCAAGAATAACACTACTGTGACTGCTTATGACATGCTTGATTGTGACAAATGAGCCTGGAATATGCACATTCCACTTAACCAGACAGTGACAATCTCTATTCATCCAAAAAAAATAAAACCTGTTTCTTCACAGTGAAGATTGAGAAATGATAAAAATATGTTTAGTGAATCTTGAAGTAAAACAATGAAAAATGGAAAAATTGATTTAACACAAACTCATCTGTAAGCTACATTTAAATTTGTTGTAGTGCACACAAAACAATGATATTATGATTTATGGCAATGTCACAAGCTCATATGGTAACAATGGGATGAGCTCGTATGACAACAATGACAATGGCAATGTTTTGAGATTGTATGATGGAGATGGGACACGCTTGTGCAGAGCAATGACAGAGGCAATGGGACTAGCTTGTATGATGGCAATGGGACAAGCTTGTAGGAACAAACTGGGACAAGGTTGTGTGATGGTGGTGAGACCTTTTGGTACAAGATGGAGTTGGGACCATCTTGTGCAATGGCAATGGGACAAGCTCATGCAAGATGGAGTTGGGATGAGCTTGTATTATGGTGATGGGATGAACTTGTACAAGATGGAGTTGGGACGAGCTCGTATGTGACAAGCTTGTATGAAGGCAATAGGACAATCTTGTATTTTTGTACGAGATGGAGTGCTGTTGTGCTTGATCAAGATCATCAAGATGGACGGATGGATGGAGCAAGAGGTTACATCATAAGGTTAAATATCTAGCTATATGAATGACTTGAGGGCTATGTAGAACCCTATTCAAACCAAAAAAATATTTTTTAACAATAAACTAATAAAATTTTAACAAAAGAAGACATTTTTGGTAAAATTTTAATAAATTTGGCAACTGACACTACAGGTGGTATGGTAGTAGGTAGGTAGGTGCTCCTATGTTGTAAAAATATAATTGTAAGTAGTAAGAAGTAGGAGTAGATAATGCGTAGTAGCGCATCTATGTATGTGGTGAATTCACTTGCTGTTTGACGACTGATGACAGACAGACAAACAAAACTTCTTACCAGTTTTACTAGAAATAATAATATTATAACACCATTTTTTTGTTTTAAATTAAAACAAAAAGAGTTTTGAATGAAAAAAATAGTGTTTTTAATAAATAAGTAAAGTTTAAACACAAATAAAGGTAAAATAACACCGAACAATTGAAGGTACCTTCCTAATAAATGGTTTTGAGTTTTGTAAGAAACTTTCAATTGTATCTTAGAAAACTGTTTGATTAAATCACAAACCAAAAAGATTGATACTAATTACCTCATGTTAGTTATTTATTGTCATGAGTTATTTTTGGGGTTTTTCTTATGTATGGTTAAAATCTGATTTATAATATTTTCACATGAAAACAGTGTCAAAAACAGGAAACACCTGGGAAACACAATTTATTGTCACTAAATAATGATAAAATGAAAGCCAACTAACTAATGAAGGACCTTCTTCTTGTTTGCAGCTACCGCGTCTGAATATCTTTAACTTTTGAACTGTCTAAAAGATACGCAGCCTATTTACTTAGGGTTACGTACTTACTTATGTACGTATAATATGTACCATATCTACGAACGAGGAGTTAGAGGGGAATCACATGGGAATTCTTGTCGATATTGGAACTCGCTGAAAATGTCAGCCCGCCATCCACAGACATCAATAAAAAAAATAGATCATCATCATCTTGGGGATCATCATTGACACCAACCACCAACCAACACCAACCAAGCCAGCCAGAAGCGCTCCATAGTTTGCTGTTTGCTGTTGGCTGCACCGCTGACGTTATTGAGGGTTGAAGGGGGCTTCTTGTTGTTTGTTGGTTGGTCACATCCTTGATAGTAGTTTCATTATTACTTTTTTGAAGAAGAAAAGAAACAAAAGCTGTTCTCAAAAGTTCCACTTCCCAAACGACAAGCGACAATGATATTCTCCAGCACTACATCTAAGCTCGTGGGGCCAAAAGCCACGAACCTAAGCCACTTCGCCAAGGTCGCCATACAAAGTGCAAAATCTCCCAATGCCAACCTTTTCTTCCGCCATCTCTCCTCCACACCCTCCCTCTCGAACTTCGACAAAGTCGGCATCATCGGCCTCGGCCTCATGGGACACGGCATCGCCCAAACCGCCGCCTCCGCCGCCGCCAAAAACAACATTCACTCCTCCATAATCGCCTACGAAACCGAACAATCCTACCTCGACAAAGGCCGCGATCGCATCCAATCCTCCGTCTCCAAACTCGTCTCCAAAGGAAAACTCTCTTCCGAAGACGCCGATGCCCTCATGGGAAAACTAACCTTCACCACGGATCGCGATGCGCTCACCGATGTCGATTTCATCGTCGAAGCCATCATCGAAAACTTGGACCTGAAGAAGGATCTCTACTCCATTCTCGGACGGCAATGCAAACCCGAAACGATATTTGCATCCAACACATCCTCCCTCTCCATCACGGAAATGGCCATGGCATCCGGACGACCGCAAAACTTCGTCGGAGTCCACTTCTTCAACCCCGTACAAATCATGAAATTGGTCGAGGTCATTCGAACCAACCACACCGATCCCGCGGTATTCGACAAAACCGTCCAATGGGTAGATCAAATCGGAAAAGTCGCAGTGAAATGTCGAGACACCCCCGGATTCATCGTCAATCGCCTCTTGGTACCGAATTTGATGCAGGCCATTCTGTTATTCGAGAGGGGAGATGCTTCGATTCACGATATTGATGTGAGTATGCAGCTCGGGGCAGGGCATCCGATGGGACCGTTGCATTTGGCGGATTATATTGGATTGGATACGTGTTTGTTTATTGTGGAGGGTTGGGAGAAGGAGTTTGAGGAGGAGAGGGCATTCGTGGTTCCCAAGACTTTGAGGGAGAAGGTGGAGAGGGGGGAGTTGGGGAGAAAGTCGGGGAAGGGGTTTTATTATTGGGATGGGGATAAGCGGGGGGATCCTGTGGAGTAGTTTTATGTATTGTTCCATTTTGACTGTATGGTAGTTCTGGCTGCATTTTCTTTCTGATTGATTCATCTCTACTCAGTGCTGTCCAATCAATAGATGCGTATAACTTGAATAAGACATAAAAAAATTTAGAAAAAAATCTTTGTTTGTATTGCATGATGTTGAAATGACTTTTTTGTTTTGCTTGAGTACAAGATGGAACTTTTTAGATCGCACCAAAAGAAAGTTTGCTTTGGCTCTTTCTAAATTAATTTTAAGTTCTCCTTGTAGGTATCAAGCCATTGCATGTGAAAAGATAATATCAAAGACAGTTTATTTTCTATTTTTTGGTTGATAGAGGGTTTGTGACAATTTGTGATCAATTGATAACATCTCTCTTTGCATCTACAGAACAGATGAAGTCACATCCCTACTGTAAAAATCCTTTTAATGTGATTTTATCACAATTAATGGTAATCCTTGGACCTAATCAATTCATTAGACATCATCACTTCTGTACATCCTATAAAAAACAACATTTGTTGTATTCTCCAATACCTGCTCTTGTGTCTGCACATGTGAAAAAAAGTAATTGGGCACTTTTAGTTTTTCAGGTTTTTTCAAATTAAGCAGAAACACAAATGTAACTATGCAACGATGAGAGGTTTTTTGACAACATTTCTGGTCCGGCACTCTTGTGAAGCACTGGCACTTAACCAGAAAGGTATGGTTGTAAAACCCTCTTCAGTCAATGTTGCAGACACATATGATTTAAAATAATGCATGCAGCTGTTATTGGTATTTTTTCTCCAAACATTGGTCTTGGTTTTGTGTCTTATTGTGAATCCATTTCACATGTCATTCTAATAGGCTCATCACATAGTGTTTTTCATTCTTACATGTGTGCATCTTTTAATGGCAGTCTCTTAGTTGGATACTATTTTACTACATATTCTGTTTGTACCATGGGGATACTAATTTTGTGTATTTTATTTATAAAGTTTTGCACAGTAAGCTGTGAAAGTATGCCTTCATTAGATATCTAGCAGACATATATAAGCATGTTCTCTTGAAATCTCAGTTATTTCCTCTGCTGTGACCATCAAAAAGGTAGAAATAGGAGGACTTCCAAGTAATAACCCTGATTTGAGTCCCTGAAATATCATTGTCAGTATACGCAACAAATATTTAAGGCATGAGTCTTCAGCACTGAGTTGCTTCAAACCTAAACCCATCCATATGGGATAACAATGATGTCTATAAAATCAAAATGAGACAAAGTTTTGTGATTTTTTGTTGTTTGTAAGGGTGGAATGGATTTATCTATTCCATGTTATTGTATATTTATTTCCATGGAATCTTCTGCTTTGTGTCAGCCCAGTCCCTTCAGAATCATCAACCCATATAAGAGGTTTCTTATTCAAATCCTTATGTGGGTCTGGGGGTGTCTTGGAGGCATTGAAAGTTATTGGTGATATGGAAAACCTTGTAATTAGGTTCTTACTGGCCAATGCCAATAGGCTTGAGATTCTTTGAGCCAATGTCAAGTTTATCTTTAGGCTTAGCATATTGAATGAGCAAACTTGTGCTAAAATCAGGCAATTGTGTATGGAAAAAGGTGGGTGATGTATTTACTGGGATAGTTACAGTGACAGTGATTGGTGAGCATATTCGAAATGGTATGTTTGACTCAAATTTGTGAGCTTTAATGCAAGGTGTGTCCCTTGAGAATGTTTGGTGTACATATTTCTTGGTGAAATTGAAAATTCAGATTCATCCATGAGTCATGACATGACCCTTGTAATCATGCTCTGGTGGGTACATTGATTTACTCTAAAAAAGCATTGTTTGAAAGTTTCATTTTGTCTGTTTCCATGAATCATGCACTTGAGCAAAAGATTATACCATTGTAAAAACAACAAACAAAATAGAGTTGGATTTAGAATGATATTTTGTCCAGCTCTCAAAATATTAAGAAATAATCTGCAGTGTACCTCTACACCAGAGAGTACCAGAGGAAAAACATTGCCTGAAAGTCATTATGTACACAAAAGAGGACATTATTCTTGGATTCCATTTTTGTGTGGGTTCAGTTTTAAGTGCAGATGCTCTGGACCTCTTTGACTCACTTCTGACAATAAATTCAAGAAAGAACAATAGCAAGAAATTCTGAACAAGAGCAATCAAAGGAAGAGGTTCCATTTGTGTGGTGAAAAAGACTCTGGCATCTCTTGCAACAACCTTCTTGTTATAAGTGTGTTCCTAATCATCAAAAAAAGTTCAATGCCAATCTGAAAAAAATTAAGGTGTAAAATATTAAAATGTCCAGTTGGGCGCAAACTATCAAAAAGATTCAGCAGGTTCTAGTTCAATAAAATGACCTCACTGGTTTTGGAAGTTGTCTCAATCTTTGGTATGTGCAGATACATGTGCCAAAAATTCAATACTTTACCATGCATTAGTCTTCTTTTTTGATTTCAAAGAATAAGAAATTTTCCAGAGAAATGAAGTCTTTTTTGGCAAAATGATCTCATTATATGGTACTTGTGTGGAAAATTAAAATGAATACATTTTTTTCTGAGAAGCATGATAACAAAATACTTCCTAGTGCACAATACATAATATCTTTGACAGAATGAGCAAAGGAATTCATGACAACAAAGGAACATCTTTTTTAATCCTACAACCCTGTCCAAAAAATCAACATGATTCATGTTAAGCGTTTTTCATTTCTAATTCATCAACCTTTGACAACTTACAAATATATTTTTTGTTTGCCTTGTAGGCAGTTATCCATGTGTTTAGACGTGAGAAAAAAAAACAGTAAAAACCTTTGGGGTACCTTTAGTTTTTACTTTTTTTCTCATTTCCACAGACACAAATGCAACTGCACGCGACTGTGTGTGGTTTTTAGACACACCTTTCTGGTTTGGAACTTGTGCAAAGCATTCGTTCCTAACCAGAAAGGTGTGACTGGAAAACCCTCTCCAGTCAGCAGTGCAGTTGAATACAGTTTCCATTTGATCTATCATGACTAGAAACTTCATTTTTCAGATTTTTTCTCCAGTGCCTTTCCTAACTCCACACCCCCACTGATTAAAAGTTTTTAAATGGCACGTGGAAATCTTCATTTCAAAAAGTGATATCAAAATACCAAGCTTCTGAGGAGTAAGTTTTTGAGGAAGGTTGTTATCAAAGGATGGTTGCCTTCAAACACTCCTAAGCTTTTTCAATTGCTTCTTTTGACTTAGGCCCAGAAAGTTTATTTCTTTTCATCTGTATAAAACTGGAATAATGTTCAACAATTTTATCAGGATAAATAATCAAAAGTGATGTAATAAAGTAGTGTTTTCTACATCATGTGACTTTTTTGTTTTCGAAACATTTTTGAGTGCACTTCCAATTTAGTTATTTTTGACAGCAGTAGAAATGGGATCCATCTACACAAGTAATATTTTTGATTTTATCCTACTTACAATTTCAACCAAAAATATTTTAACACAATCCAAAGTTAAGAATGTTCCATTTCAAATTGACGAACCCCCCCAATACCTCACGCTCCAAAGCTAAAAAATGATTATTTTTTGTTGGCCTTGTAGTAATTGATAAGCCCATTTGTCGAACTATCATGACTCGACACTTCATCCTTCCCATCCAACTCCGGCAAGATCTTCTTCGCCAACGCCTTTCCCAATTCCACACCCCACTGATCAAACGAATTGACATTCCAAATAGCACCCTGAGTGAAAATCTTCATCTCATAAAGCGAAATCAAAATACCAAGCATCCTAGGAGTGAGTTTTTGAAAGAGAAAGGATGTCGAGGGACGGTTCCCTTCAAACACTTTGTGGGGAACCAAGGCTTCAATGGCGTCCTCTGACATTTTCCCTTGAAGCTCGGCACGTACTTGTTCGGCAGATTTGCCAAAGGCAAGAGCTTCCGTTTGTGCGAAATAGTTGGAGAGCAAGATGGGATGATGATCAACGGGAGCTCCCAATTCCGTGACGACGTTGTTGTGGGTTTCAATGGGTGCGAGGAAATCGCACGGGATGAGTTTGGTGCCCTGGTGCATGAGCTGGTAGAACGCATGTTGGCCATTGGTTCCCGGTTCGCCCCAGATGACGGGTCCGGTTTGGACGTTGACGCGTTCTCCATCTTTGGTGATGTATTTGCCGTTGGATTCCATGTCTCCCTGTTGGAAGTAGGCGGCAAAGCGGTGCATGTATTGATCGTAGGGGAGGATGGCGAGGGTTTCGGCTTTGTGGAAGTTGTTGTAGAAGAGGCCGATGAGAGCGAGGGTGACGGGAAGATTCTCTTTGAGAGGTGCGTTGATGAAGTGCTGGTCCATGGCGTGGGCTCCGGCGTGCATTTCCATCCAGTTGTCGAAGCCGAGGGAGAGGGCGATGGGTGTTCCGATGGCAGACCAGAGAGAGTAACGGCCTCCAACCCAATCCCAGAATCCAAACTGTTGATGAAAGGGTCCAATGTTGAAATGGAACGCAAATTAGAAAATGACACACTGATGGAAAAACTGCGCCTTGGCAAAACACTCAAGATATGCCACTCAAGTATTTGTTTACATCGCTTTCAAACTACGAACCAGATAGACGATCAACTCACCATGTTGTTGGTATCAATACCAAATGCCGACACCGCAGCAGCATTCGTACTCAAAGCCGCAAAATGCTTGGCCACACTCGACTCCTCCCCCTTATAATAATCCAACAACCACTTCTTCGCAGTCCCCGCATTGGTCATCGTCTCCTGCGTAGTAAACGTCTTACTCGCAATCAAAAACAAAGTCGTCTCCGCATCGCACTGCTTCAAAATCTCCGCAATGTGCGTCCCATCCACGTTCGAGCAAAAGTGCATCTTCAAATCCCGCTTCGAGTACGGTTTCAATGCCTCGCACACCATCACCGGACCGAGGTCCGACCCGCCGATCCCGATATTCACAATGGTATCGATCGACTTCCCCGTCTGTCCCTTCCAAGTCCCATCGCGGACGTTCTCCGTGAACGTCTTGATCTTGGCGAGAACTTCATTCACCTCCGGCATGACGTCTTTCCCATCCACGTAAATGGGAGTGTTGGATTGATTCCTCAACGCCACGTGGAGGACCGCACGCCCCTCCGTGTTGTTGATCTTCACTCCGGAATACATCTCCTTCGCCTTTCCAATGACGTTGGCCTCTTCGGCGAGGCTGTAGAGCAATCCCATGGTGTCGTCGGTGACGCAGTTTTTGGAGTAGTCGAGGAGGAGATCTTCGAATTTGAGGGACATTTTGGAGAAGCGGGCGGGGTCGGCGGCGAAGAGGTCGCGGAGGTGGAGGGAGCTGGCGGTGGTGGTGTAGTGGGCCTCGAGGGCTTTCCATGATGCGGTGGTTTCGACGCCGGGCATGGTGGCTTGTTGTTGTTGTTGTTGTCGTGGGAGATAGGGTTGATGAGTTGACTTTGATTTTTGATTGTGTTTGCCTCAGACAAACAAAAAAAGAAAAAAATAATGATGGATCATTATCTTCTGTACAATACCAAGGTTCCATAGTAAGTAGAAGATCTAAGTACAATGCGGTTAATGCCATTACCTTTCAAGTATGAACACATAACGCCGCTCATTGATTGAGTACATAATTTTTTAAACATTGTGAATGCACACAATGCTTCAGAAATATTAAGAATGAAAGGTAAATGAGAAGAATGCAATAATAGGCTTGCTGGCTGAATGATGAATGCGATGACATCATCACTTGTTGTGTGTGTTGTTGTGGTGATTTGTTTTGCATTTTTTGAGGCAGGATCCACGCACAAAACAAGAAAGATCTTGAAGATTTTTTTTTCATTCGCAGTAGTATGGTGTTCAGGGAAAAAAGAGATATGAAGATTCAAAAAAATGTGGATGCTGCTGTATCAACATAAAAAATAGAAGTGTCCTCTATGTGACTTATATTCCTAGTAGGTCTATCACTATTTTTGATAGGAGTACTCAATAACAGCTCCATGACTAGGAATATGGTGGGGAAATGACCAAATAAAAGCTATAAAAATTCCCTTGAGTAAATTCTGTAAAGAGTGGCATATTGTCAAAGAATGTGAGCTAATTGATGCAAAACACAAGATTAAAATATCCACTTCTGAATATATTATTTTATTTTAAAACAACCCCCATTTTGAAAAATACCCTAACACATGGTACAATATTCAATGATACACACAGGGCATTTTTTGTAGTAATCCAATGAAAACTTGTTCCTTAACCTGGCTTCACCCCCCACAATTGAATATCAATAAATTATTATGCATTTGCTATCCCAAGGGTTCTTAGTATGTTGCCTTATACTGGTTTAATATAATATCTTTTTTATTATGTATTATTTATTGAACCAACATGTGGCCCAAAAGGATGCCAAAATCATGGCCTGGGAGTCAGAGGTGTATTGGGGGGTGTTAGACAAGCCCTTGTTGTATTATAGAATGTATTTGTATTTTTGACAGGCAACAGGACATGACACTTCACTGTACAATAGAATAAAAATATTTCTATTGTACAACATAGAGTAAATAACCAATAGTCAATGTCAATGTAAATGGTCTGCACTCTAAAAAATAATGTGTCAGATCCATTGCAAAATCATGCAAAGATCAGGGTTTGCCCATTACAACAAAGGCAATAGAGTTCAAGATTGTGCTCTCCTATTTCCAAGGAGAAAAATTACATCAATTACTTTTTGATATGTGATAATATTACTAAAGGCTTCCATTTGTGAACTAGTGATAGAAAAAGCTTGCTTTTACCCAGTAATATGTACCTGAAAAATTAGTGTATGAATGGATAGATTGAATTTTGTTTGAACAATTTGTGTGAAAATCTCAAAAAACAAAGACTTTTTCAAAAAATAATGATGGCACCAAAAAACACAACTAAATTTCAAAGTTTCAAATGTTTTCTACTGATTTCAAATTCATGGAATTTCTTTATATGTGGAGTCATTTTGAATAATATAGAAGAAAAAGTAATGTGTAGTTATGTTTAATATAACATATTCATTCAAATACAACATTAATCTATCACACACTTTGAAATAATTCCAAAATATTTGACATGATTATTGTAATTGAATTCAACAATTTTATTTTCATTTTATTTTCAGATTTCTTTCCGTAAATTTCCATAAAAAACTATGAAAATTATAGATTTAACTTCAAATGGCTATAAATCATTCTGTTAAGATTAAGGTGGAAGATGTATTCTATTTCTGTATAACAAGCATTGTTCTTACTATTAACATGTTTAATATGATCATACCATTAAATGCAGTATTTAAAGATGGTTTGAGCCTGACATATAAAAAACAATCACAGATTTTTAATCCATAACTTTACATAATAAGTTAATTATCTATTGTATAAATAATTAGACATTACTATATAAATGTATTTAACAAAATAGATGATTAAGAACCAATTTTTACTCTCTTATATCATACAAATCAAATGAAAAAATAATCCAATTCATTTATTATTATGTGTACCATATTTATGATATCATAGCTCATCAATATTCTATTTAATGATCAAAAACAACTAGCAATTAAAAAAATCCAATTACAGGCTTCTCACACTTCTTGTTTAACTTATTGTCTAGATACTTAATACATTTTTTGAAGGTCATTTTTTCCAAATCACCTGTATTGATTTACAGCTCTAAAGTCAATAAAAGCAATGTATATTTGGCAGAAGTCATTTTTTGCGATTAAATACATTGTATCTTCTTTATTAAAATATATATCATTGAATTTGAAATCATATTATTTGTACCAAAGTGTACAAGGCATATCTTCCAATACATACCCTGAGACCAAAAAGTAACTTTTCATGTTGAAAACACTCAATATAAATCTTAGATAATATTTATTCCAATGATTGTTCTCATCTTGGAATTATGATATCAGACATATCTTGTGGGAGTAGCTCAGTAAATATTCATTTAAACTGTTTATTTGAAAATAAATACAAACTTAGATATTTACATTTTCATTTTTGCTTACTATTTTTATTTCCTTTGATTTTTATATGAATATTTTCAATTCAAGTTAACTTTATAGAATGAAGGACAAAAATTGATTAATCTCTGTTTTAAATTACAAGAAATATTGATAAGCCAATTTTTTAATTTAAAAACATATTTTTTGAGATTTGTTTTCATTTTATAGAATAATAAGAACAGCTAAGAAAAATTTTATTAGCTATGAGCATGGAATTTGAAACATTTTTTGAAAATGAAAATGTTAGGTGAGATGAATTTAATATTTAAAGGTCAATGTCAAAGCTCTCATTCAAATTTTAAGTTTGAATTAAGGCAATATTTATACTAATAAAATTTTTAGCAGATGAAATTTGTGAACATTGAGCATTAAAAGTATTTTTAAAAATACATAAAGGATATGTGTTGGAAATACACTTCTTATTTTATGTTTTGACACAAGTGAAGAAGATAAAGTAAGCATCAAGTTTATTTACAAGAAAAATTACAATATTTCTGAAGTGTATGTGATTTAAAGATAAGAGATGAATAAGATATTCCATGAAAAAAATTAGATTATTGCAAAATGAATAAACTGACTAATGAAAAAGGGTCCTATTGAGAAAATCTTCATCAACAAAGGTGACATACACCTTTTATCACCACTTTGAATCAGTTGAATAGCATTTATTCTTTGTATTCTAATGAAGCATTATATTATTGATTTTGAGAATTAATTTTTTAGTATATTTCTGAGTCTAGATATGATTTTTTTTGCTTATGACACATGCTAGCTTTTACTGGAGACACAATTATCATTACAAATGGTTTTCTAGCATTTTATACTATCAAAGGTTGACTTTGATAAATAAGTGGAAAATGAATAATATATTACTTGGTTTAAAAGTTTCAAGCACATTTTATGCTGTGATCCTTCTTGTTTCATGTTGAGAGATCTTCTTTTCTCTCTATAATTTCATCACTACAACAAGAAAAATAAGAAACACAAAATTTGAATAAATATTTGAATAAATTATACTTTGCTTCTCAAATATTCTACTATAATTCATTTTGAGTCTATCAGTAACATCTCCATATGTATATATATATAAATAAATAAATATATATATATATATATGGGACCAATTTTGAATTTGTGTTATAGCAAACTGAAATATTGTTGTTTCAAAAATATTGTTGGGTTTCAAACACTATTACTGCTCTATTATTATTTAAATGTATCTTTCTATTCTCTGACATTTTCCATGTATTGATCATCTGGGACAGATGACATTGAATTAATTACTGGTGGTCATTTTTTCTCTGTATTCGTACTGCTATAGTAACACCATAGGTAACATGATATCTGAGTCTGAATTGGATTGCCATCTTTTTTCACAAGGTGAGGTGACAATTTTGTCAATATCCAGTTTTGTCTGTCTTTGTGCACATAAGGTACAAGGAGTTCACATTATATGAAAATCAACAAAAATAGATATTCAAGATCATAATGATAGGAACAAGCTTACTCATGTCCCTTGGAGATGATGAACAATGTCCCACATTTGGCTTTTTATAGACTACTCTGGATTTTTGCTTCTTGTTGCTTCTACATCAGTCCAAATTCAAACTTATAATTTCCATTATACCTTTCTTGCTATCCCAGTTCAATCCTACCACTTCATTGGTAGCAAGAACAAGTGGGTCTGTTGATCCAGAACAAATGTTTTCTGACATTTTTAGTCAACCAATTAACAACATGAAGACACCATTGGTGTATTTTTTTTACTCAATTCTTATTGCCAAATTTGTTTATTTTATCCATTTCCTCAAGTCTATCTTTCTTTTGAGACAAATAGTTCTAGATTATTGTGTATATTCTGCATGTCTATCTTCTCATCACTTAAATGGAAGAAGAAGGGTACTTTATCTTACTTAGAACATTGAAATAAGCTATAAATTCTGGTATCTATCACCAATGTTCCATGTTCTCATTTGGAACAAACATGTAACATTGTACCCAATAAGGGAGGAAAAATTTTAAGAGAGGAAAATTTTAAATTCTGGAGTCTTCAAATTTAATGTTAATGCCTACATGTGGCTATATTGGCACTTTTGCACTCAACAATTGGTATTTATAGTCTAATTTCTAGTATTTTAGGAATAAAAGGGTCAGAATTTTGTTTTGAAATTTGCCAAGATCTTAAAATTTGTCATTCCTTCTTGATGTTCCATGTTTAAAAATGGTTTTTCAGTGATAGCTATAAAATAATATATAACTATTAATAATTTTAATTTCTTCTATATCTACTCAAATACATCTAAAGCTTACTCTAACATGCTTTTTGCACTCATCCAACAATTTTGGCTGTGAGTGTAAAAACTCTTGATTCTTGAAATTCAACTTTCTCTACAATGAACCATTGTTAGATCTTCCAAAAATTGTTCTCAGTTGTATGAAAATGCCTTAACATGTAAAAAGTACCTTTCAAGAGTTTCACTGGTCCTTGTATAGGTTACATTGAACAGTCCAAGGAAGACTGAGTCCCCTCTCATTATCATGAAAGTACATTATGAAATCCCAACTCATGTACCTTTTTACCTGGCATTGAATGAGGTGATCATCAATTTTTACTTGAGATAAATTGGTGCTTCAATTGACATCATGTATTACTAACCATTAGATGATCATCATAGGTCCTCAAATGCATGGTTGCATAAAGTATCAAATATCTTTAGTTTTGAACTGTGGTCATTCTCCATTGAAATCCTACAGTTGAATTTCACTTCATTTTAGTCTAGTGACTTAATAATCTCTACTACAAGTTCCCTTGTTATGATCCTGTTCCCAGTATGTGGGATTCTGTCACAATTTCAGTATTTGAGATTTTGTGATAGGTTTCTTTCTCTTGACTTATTTTTCAATGTTTTGATCCAATTGTTTCTATTTGAAAGTTTTCTGATTTGATTTGGGTTTTGCTTTTATGATTCTTTTTAAGTGTTTAGTGGATACTTTGATTGCAAAATATCTCAAGGATCACTTTTTATCTGAGCCTAATTGAACTGAAGAGTGCATAATAAAAAAGATTGTCCCAATAGATGTGATCCAATTTACAAAGATCAAATTCATTAATTATTTCAACATTGAGAACAATTTCATAAATATTCATACATTGAGCAGCTGATCCCATTTCAGTCATCTTTACTTCATTTATCTTAGTTCTGCAGATTGGTATCAAACACAATTCCAATGACATTAGGTACATTATTATAACCACACTGATCATATTAGGAAATCAAAGAAAATCATATCTTGGTTGCGTGGAGGAAAACAACACTTCCTTTCAAAAATTATCTATAAGATACCAAGACAAAATAGTCTTAAGAATCTACTAGCCCCAGCTTAAAAGGTTTTAAAAACTTGAGACTCTACTGGTGGGGATAGAGAGAATTCTTCACTCTTTGTTTAAGTTCTAATTATTTACAATACTCTAAACCTTGTTGTTGTGCTACTGTATTTTCTCATGAACATATCTTTGTGTTGATGAATTCTGGTTTCATTTTTTTATTTGAACTGACATTGGAAGAAGGAAGTATACAATAATCCTTTTAACTATGATTTGTTTCACATCAGCAAATATAAGCTCAAAAATAGCTTCTACAAGACCATACCTTATATATTTTTGTATCTTTTAACAGCCATGCAATATCATTTCACTCTTCAATTTTTGGTTATATATCCTCAATATTTCTGTGAAAACATAGTCCACTTGATGAAGAGGCCCCCTGTAGTAAGTGGTGTTTTAATTGATGTAGTCCAATGAAAAATAGACTTGTTGTGAGAGAAGTGGAGAAAATGATGCTGGCTGGTCTGGGTACTCATATGAGTACCAAAAATTTCAACTAGGTACTCAAATGAGTACCTTGTCAAAAGTTTGTTCTTTCACTATGAATCAGTCCAGGTGATACAACAACAATCAAACCCAGCTCATTAGCTCATGGTCTATGCAATTTTCAAGCTCAACAAGCAAAAACCATTATGGTCACAAAATGAATTCCTTGTGAAAAAATGCAAACTTTTGTGGTAAAAAGTGAATTTTACCACATGATTGTTTGTTTTTGTCCAGTCTTCAGGTACAGACCTTCCCAACCTGTGGACAACAAAGGTCCAAATAAACAATGATATTGACACAAAATAGATGTCACTGGGTATTTTGCATTTTCTAATTATTTTCAGGTACTCATTTGATTACCTAGAAAAAAACATACTTTTGTCAACACAAAACCTTTACAATGCATGACTAGGTACTCATATGAGTATCTATTCAAAAAAATGGAAATTTCATTTTTTGAGTGACACTAAGAATTGGTTGTAGAGAGGTCAAAAAATGTCCATTACCATCAAAATAATACTCTTATGTGATAATTCAACATCAATGAGCACTTATATGTAGTTATTATGTTTGTAACTTTGTCAGAACAGTTTTAGAATAGACTAAATAAATGACACATTTTTAGATACTCATATCAGTACCTAGAGTATTAGTCCAGCTAAGAGTGCACTAAGGTTAGGCATTAATTATGAACTACATCAAATAGGTGTGGCTGAAACTCCAACAGTGTTAACATTGTTCTTTGTATAAGTCAACATAGCCTAAATTTATTAGCATTCACACTTCATGCTAAATGTATAACCCATGGGGGAATCACATATCCAAATAAATTGTCAAACCTAACTTTAAACACCCAATTACATTGACACAGTAAGTGGAATAACATGGGTGAGTGGCTAAAATTCAACAACACAAGGGAAGTGACCAAAAATGATCTTTCTTGACCCTGAGATTTCCTCCCATAGACTCTTTATTTGAGTCATATCCTATTCCTATTCTAGTCTGACTATTACTTTCTTGTTAGTCTAGATTCCAAATCATGAGTTTCATCATAAATTTCATCACAAAGTTCTACCAAATGGTTGGGAAGAGTGCATAATGAGTCAGAGTATCTATCTGTTTTAATTATATAATGGTTGGCTAGAGAAAAGTAGATAGATTTTCTGTCTATAACAATATGAGCTGAAAGTAAAATTAACATCAGTCCTGTGAAAGGCAGATGAATGTTTTGAACCCTAATTTCAGCATCACTGTACAAACGTATAATTCCTGCAATGCCCAAAACTAGTAAGATTTTACTAGTCATAAATTGTTTTGAATGGTTCAAAGTTCCCCACTGACACACATATTGGATATGAGCTGAATACATTGATTTTTTCTTTCAGTTGTACAGTAATGTCAAGTCTGAAGCTACAAGGCTCAAGGCTTGATTGAAATTAAAATAATAAAAGCAAAGAAGTAAATCATTCTACATGATTCTTTCTGGGTGATCACTACTGATTTTATTCCTTCATACCACTTTCAAATCATTTGAAGGGAAAATTGGTTGGAATGAATAAACAATATTTTTTCCATGTTTGTAGAATAATCTAATGTAGTGGCCTCATGGCACTCATCCCACTTGACTGCCTTTTGCACACCTGCATATTGCACAATCTTTTAAAACATGATGAACCATTTAAGTTGTATTATTTTAAGGTATTTAGTAGTTGAAAGTAAAAAGATGAAAACATATTTTGTGAAAATGATAATTAAAGTTTTCTGATTTTTGATGACAAATCAGAAAAAACATACTTTTCATCATGTTGAAAAATAATTCCATATTTCTTTACTCATTTCTACTTCCTATTTAATTATAATGATATAATCAGTATTTAAAATGATATTTGTACCATTTGAAAGCTCAAAAATAACTTTTTGATTGGAGAAAAATATTATTGAAAATCAATAATATCTTTCCAACTGCTGCAGGTTTTGATAGCACAAGCCGAACCTTTCATAAAGAAAGCACTTGTCAGGTACAACTTGCCTCACTTTGCCAAGTACATAATGAATTGTGTCTAAAAATGATGGACAGGCAATGTCCAGCCCAAGTTCTTATGTCCAGATATGTTTCAACAAAAAATCTGTTCTAGTTACTCAGGTAGAAAATCATTATTGATACATTCGTTTACATACAAAAATTTTTCATAAGAATTCTACAACAGGTAGAATGTAGTCTTTGTAGAAATGCTCTATCCTACCTATGTAAACTGCTTTCTTTCTGAAAGGTTTTTTATTGTTGTGCTTTGTTGTGCCTGTAATACCATACATACATATTAGGAGCATTTAGTTTATAATGTGTCAAGATAGTAAGTCTTGGCCATACCTACTACAACCTAAGTACTGTCATTATGGTAGAAAATGACCCCCCATACTAAAAATGACCCTACATATCCAATTTTAACTAGAAAAATGACCATGGTAAAAAATGAAATCCAACCCCTGGTCATATTTAAAAACATATAGTCAGCTGTAGATAAGTAGTTGTTGGGATAGATGGGCTGATTTAGTATGGTATTGTACACCTACTTATGTACCTACTTACCATAAGTAGAAGAGTAGAATCAATAATTTTGAAAAAATAATTATTGACATAATACGACCATGGTAATTTTTTTGAAAACAACCTGAGGGTCGTTTGTTATCGAGACAGTGCCTAGATTTGGAAAAATCTTAATAATTTTGATATTTTTCCCTGAATGTCTTCTTCCGTGGAATGTGCAATTTTCAATTTTCAATTTTACTTACTGAAAAAAGATTCAGAATCGTTAATGCTCTCCCCTTAAAGCTCTCCCTATTGCTCTCCCCGAAGAGGAGAGCATACAAAATGTACTTACGTACTTACCTACGCCGGTAATGAATCTACAGAAGCTTTTTATTACCATGAGGAGTAAATAGGTTCGGTACAGTAGAATTTTAATACCTCCCATACATTATTATAATATAGAAAAAGATTCGCATTAAAAAATAATATTTGAACGCAGCAGCTGCAATTGTAAGAACCCAATGGTGACTCCCCGCATTTTATTATATTGTACTAGTTCCAATAGGTTCCAATCTTCTACATTTTTGCTATTCTAAATTATTTAGGTGTGTTGTGATCTCAATTGTTAAAAGATTGATATTGTTTTGTGTTGATTGAGTTGTCATAAGTGATAAAACCACTAGCAACTACCATTTTATTTGTTTGTTTCATATTAGAAATTTAAGATTAGATTTTCATTTCAATATTTCTGCATATAAGGGTTTGATGTTGGTCAAATTATGAAATACTACAGAAGAAAATATGTTGATATTGATTGCTTTATAATGGAAATTTCATGTTACAAAGACAGAAAATGCATTTAATATACATTTTGCAACAGCTATGGCATAATTTTAAGAGACACAATGATGCATGAAATGTTCAGTTGGTATCTTGATACATTGAATATTCAATAAAGCTTTATGTGTGATGACCTTTTATTTTTGAGTATTTTTTTAGAGAAAAGTGTCTTTTTTATGAGAAATTTGATTATCATTGATACAAGAATATAAAGCTTGAGAATTTTTCAAGGATTTTATTTTAATCTTTCTTGTTAGGGTTATCAATAAATTAACATTTGTGTGGGTAAACTTATTAATTTGATAATACTTATTTAATATGGGGAGAAATAAATCATATTTGTACTGGGAGGCTTATCTGGACAAAAATATCAATGTGGTGAGGTTTTTGATAAAAGAAAATTCCATTTGAAATTTCATAGTAACAGAATAAAAAAAAATGATGCAAAGTTTTTTGAGGAGTCATTGGTGAGAAAAAATCTTTTTGGAGTGTCATTAAGAAACTGCAATCTTTTTTATTATTTAAAATTTAGGTATTTGAGTCAAGAAATATATATCTTAGGGTATCGATGCAAGTATATTTGATTTGATAGTTTTATTCATTTAAATATTATATTTGGAAGAATGATTCATACAATAATATTCAATTTGGTTCATACATACAAAATTGAATAAGGAAAAGTTAGCAACAATTATGTGAAAGTTAGTAGCAAGTAGAATAATTGTTAAATTGGTAATGAGAGTTTTAAGGACAGTCTTAGAGAGAGGGAGGGGGTGATAAATAATTCTTTCATGTTTCATTAACAGAAATGCCTTGATTCTTTATATCTTTGTAGAAAGGCTTTTTAGATCAGTGTTG
Organism: Thalassiosira livingstoniorum; assembly: GCA_036939595.1. Lineage (NCBI taxonomy): Eukaryota > Bacillariophyta > Thalassiosirophyceae > Thalassiosirales > Thalassiosiraceae > Thalassiosira > Thalassiosira livingstoniorum. Next base: position 12,870 of record JALLOT010000022.1, on the reverse strand, counting down.
GAAGGATGCACCACAGGTAAGTCACGATGGAATTAATTTGATCATGTTCGAATGGAATGAATATTGTTACAAGCATACTTAATTTTGGTCATATCATTTAATTGAAATAACAAAAGTTAATAGCAGTTAAGTAGGGGCAAGGAACCAGTAACATAGTTTGGTACATAATGATATTTTTCACTTGAGGTTAGCATTAGAGAATGAGAGTGTGATAATGCTTAACTATGTATTGTAGAATAAGAGGGCCTCAAGTTTTTATTTGTAGTGGAGGGAGTAGCTTAGCTTGTACTTAAAAAATGATCTAGTCATGATGACATCGCATTGGAAAGGAAACTGTTTTTTGGGAAATGGATCTTGTGAGATGTGAAACATTTGTGTCAGCAACAGCAAAATAAGTACCATTGTTACAGTATTTTTTGCCCGTGCGTTGTCTCATTATCAGCCCAGTCAATGGTTGGTTGGATGGTTTAAGCATCCTAAACCTACAGTACCATAGGTTAGGTGTAGGGTTAGATCCTAGCCAAAAAAGGACCAAAATAATATGTATTCATTCATTATTACAATGCATTGCAATGACATCATATTTATTTATATCTATGTTATGACCTGAAGATGAAAGTGAAGTGAGTACATACTCAAATTGACATGATGAAAAAAATTGTATTGTGACCATGGTACTCTATGCATCTACCATAAAAATATATTCGTGCAGTTGTTATTGTGGGGCATTTTCAAAGGCCAAAATAGGACACCTAAAAGATTACAGATGATTTTTAAAGATCAAATTTGTTCACTTATCAGTAAATGATGTATTACTTACTTTTGTTCTAGGGTCCACATGAATGTATTGAAAACTACCACAATTTTCATTTTTTCATCATTTTTTAAAAATTACCATAGTGCAAACCATTTCATAAACCCAACTCCCCACCTCATGAATGTACCCAAAAAACAGCCACCAGAAAGTTTGTAGGAGTACCACAGACAATCTATTTTATATGATGCAACTTCAGGCTATGGTCTGAATGACATCCTTGAGCAACTGCTCAATAAAAACTGCAATATTGACATTGATGTGTTCCATGCTGCCATTTCAACAACATTGAATAAAACACAAACTTTTTGATCCCTTACATCATCCACTGCCTGTTAGTGTCACCAAAAATTTCAGTCCTATTCCAACTTCAATAGGTATAAGCTTTTCAAACAAATGTCTCTTCCATTTTTGGTATTGTTTCATTGTGGTAATCAGGAACATTATGTGATGCATTGATCAACTGGTGGGGGATGATTGGAACCAACCAGTAAGCAAATGCACCGATACATATATTTGTATCCAAACACTGTAAACAGTATTATTAGATAATACAATATGGTGAAAAAGGGTTGAAGCAAGATTCATTTTTTCATTGCAAATTTATTTGAGACACACCAAGTCACACAAAAATGAAACATAATGCAATGTCAGAAGCAGCATTCACAGATTGGATGCAATCTGAAGTATTTGCATTTATCCTTCAATAAAACAATATCACACATCTTATCAAAATAGGCATCCGACTGTGGCATTCTCATGAACTCTACAAAATGAAGTCATTCTACAATTGTTATAACAATAAAGTCAGGGGCTCCCAAAGATGCTACAGATAATGCAACAACCAACCATCAATAAAATTAATGTACTACTGTAAGAACTAAACATGATACAAGTAATCTAATTGAACTTTTTTGTTCATTTTCTATTTCACAATTTGCTGTGATGTTGCTGGTGGAAGACAATAGCATCAAAGAACATTTCAAACAACAAACAACAAACAACAACATAAAAATTGTGAACTATCAGGGAAAACAGTGTATGAGATAACCATTTTCAACATGTACTCACAATGGAATTGAAATCTCCATCTCATGGCATGCAAGCGCATGTGTTTAATAATCTCTGTAATCAGATAACAAACTATTTCAATTTTTTGGCTAAGACTAAGATAACCCTGCACCTAACAAGTACCAGTAATAGAATGAAGATTTTTCATTTTTAAATTGTATGATCTGAAAGGCATATTGTCAGCTTTTTACTGGTGGTACGAGTAGAATGTAAAAATACTAGGTAGATATCAAGATGTGATATAAAACATAGCAATGACATAAAAATGGAAATAATTTTTGCCATGATGAGAGCATGTGTTTTAATTTATGGATATTAATAATAAAAAATTAGCTTTAGTAATCATTGTATTCTCAAAAATTTGTTCTATCTTTCCATTTCAAATTGCTGTTGGTCTTCAGTTCCTAAGCAATATTAGTTACAGGTTACACACAGTAGATACATACTACAAGATGTTTCAACACGGCACCTGATAATATTATTATGTATGCAGAGAGAGTTAGCAAAGGTTTTTTGAATTTTATGCTGAAGATGCACCATATGTATTTTGACTACCTTCATGAGTCCTATGTAGACACTGACTTAATACATACTAGTCCAATAGTTCATAGTTATAGTTATAGTATCTATTATATCTCTACTGTACCTTAGATATTTAGAGAATGTTAGATTACAAG
>JALLOT010000022.1:0-10298 GCA_036939595.1 Thalassiosira livingstoniorum | reverse complement strand
GTCTTAACAATCTCCCACTGTGATATCCATCTTTTCCTGGTGTTGGGGGAACTTTTATCTTAGTTCTGTACTTCTGGCATGTGAAAATGTTGCTATCAACACCAATGGTTATTGAGCACATGCTGACTCTACCACATATCCCCCTATTAGCAGAGTTGAGTTATGGTTGCAAAGGCCTAATATTCTAGACCCCCAACAAAATTTTAACTTCATTATTTATTGGATTTGGTGTGATTGGCTTTCATGTGCCCCACCATTTCCACTGGAATTGAGCCTACACAGTGTCAACTCTTTCCACCTGCTCTGCATCATCATCTATCAGCCGCCATCTTCATCATTGGTGGCTCATCTTTTGGTTGATTTTTGGGTTGTTCCTTCATCTGTGACCCCAACACTCTGGGATCACTCAATAAAAGTGGGGGAGGACTATGTCAGATGTATGCTACTACTACATACCAAACCAGACCTCATCACAATCACCATGGGCTCTTCCCTCAGGGATATTCTGGCCATTGATAATTTTGTTTGGCACAAAGCTACCAGCGACACCTACAAAATTAGTCTACCCTGCTCTTCCAGGTGTACCATTGCACCCCGTGATTTTGCCAATTTTTGGTGGCATGACCAAGCACACCTGTCATGCCAATTCCTTGTCTATCTAAAAACTCAGGTGCACTGACTCCCTTTATCTCTCTGTGACCCTCTTCCTCAAGGGATCATTATATCTCACTTCAACTATGGTCTCCATCAAATAGGCTTTATTGCTTGCCACAGGCAGCTGTATTCCAAGGCTTATGGCTTAGCTACCAAATGTATGGCTTCAGGAGCCAAGTTCTTGCTCAACAAAGATTATCTATAAGGCCATAGCATAGTTGGTCTTAGCAGGTGAAGTTCTTCTTCTGATGGTGCATCTGCATTGCTTTGATCCCCATCATTCCTATGGTGACATAGCCTTTAATAATGCATGTGTCACCACTGATCATATTTGGCTTGCAGTTTTTTACTCTTGAGCCTTCCTTGAGATCCCAAACAACATACCATCAAGTCTTCAACTACACCATGCAATGGAGGCTTTTTGGTAGAGTATGACTGGAAGCTATCTACAGTCTCCACAGATGGCATCATATCTCCCTTGGTGCATCTGTCTTTGCAAGCAGCATCAGATGACCATCATCACCATCCAATGTTGGATCCAGCAGTACACCAACTTGCGTTTACATCAACATCAACAACTGCATGCAAAATTCATCATGCAATGTTGGTAGCGTTGCTTGGCATGGTGAACACAAGGTACTCCACAATACTTGCCTTGTACCAGGAAGCTATCCTATATCCACAAGTGCAAGGCTGAGGAGCTTCCCAACCAACTCCCACCACCCACCAAATCCCATCTTTGTCATTGTTGATGAGGTCACATGTTCAAACAACACCCTTTGAACTCACAGTCCCACCCCTTCAGGATTAGAGCCCTTCCTCTCCCTCCACCTACCAGAAATCAGCAATGTGTCAATGCTCTCCCCAATGCTAACATCATTCCATTACTACCAATGACCAATGAGCATAATGTTCAAATGTATGGAACCCAGCCCCAACATGGCCAAGCTCTGTCCAGGAAAAAACAGAATCCCCAACCCCATCCAGCTCTGGCACCAAAACAACAGAGCCCTTCCTGTCAATACCTTTCTCTGGGTCAAATGAGCACCAGACTAGCTCCAGGCAAAGTGAACAAGAACCCAGCTTAGGATAAAGCAAGCTCATGCCTAACTCTAGGCCAAGCAAGCATCACCAACTGCCTATCTTGGGCAAGACAACAATAGAGAACCTATTGTGCCCCTGTCCAACAACAAAAACTGTGAAATAGAGGCTGCCACTTATTGATCCACCTGAGGTTTGCAGTTTGGGGGGAAATTCTTCTAGTTGTGCACTTTTTATAGTGGCAGTGGACAATACAACAACTATTATTTCTTTTCCATTTGAAAAATATTTCAAATGAAAAAGTAGGTTGATAGTTGTTAGGATGCAACAAGATTAATTTGTGCCTTTTATTTGGGAATTCACATACCATTTATTATTTCAATTTTTTGGATGTCATGCATCATTGGTGTCTTTGTTATTTGATGTTGATGTGCCACTTGAGTTCAAATCCATTTTTTGCTTTTCATTTCTGAGTTGGTTAGAACTGTTCTTCTCTTGTCCTAATCTGTCTCAGATAACTTTGATTCCTGTTATTTTCACTATGAGTCATGTAGATATCTAATACATACTGGTCCTATAGTTTCTAGTCTCTATCATGTTTCTATACACCTTAGCAACTTATAGACTATAAACTATGCATCTTAAACTTGCTGTGCTATTACTATTAACTAAGTATGTAAGATTGATTCAAAAAAGGATGTGGTAGGAAAATTGGATGTGTTCAGCCCAACACAAAATATGGTACCATAGTGTTCCCCTAAAATCATAGTCAAATCAACTAAATAATGTATAATGTACAATTAGCTTAAATAATGACCTAAATAAAGTTAGATTTGATTAGATTAGAATATTTTAGATTGGTACCATGTAAGGGGTTGGAACCCATGTTAAGTAAATAGAGTTTTTCAAAGATCACAAAACTGACTTTCTCTGTTCCCTAGTAGGATTACATTGGTATCAGGGAAAATGCTTTTTGAGGGGGTAAATGAACCCTCTCTTTTTTTAATCATTGGCATCAGCTTGTTCCAGTTTCATATATTCAACATTGAAATCTGCACCAACAATTCATGAACTTTGAAAAAAAAGAAGAAGTTATCATATCATAGAGTGTGGGGATGACGAATAGTGGCTCTTGATGTCAGGGGTTAAGAGGTAAGTGTTGTTTTAGGCAAGGAGGCAGTTTTTTCATTAACTTTGTTTTCAGAAATTGGCATGAGGTTCCTGTATTTATTTGATTCATTTATTTTGGGTGTGTTTCTTTAAAAGAGAACATAATATAGTGGAGAAGGATAAAAAGCAAATGAATAAAAAAATATGATAATATTAACCACTGGAAAATACTACTGATGTTGTAGCTCTTTGGAGTATTGGTGGTTTTATTTTGGGTCAGAAAAATTTTGGACTCAGAAGAATTTGGCTGATATGGCTCCAGTTTGGTGATGGAAGTATATTATTCAGCCCATACTAGTCCTAACTTTTCTGAGCCTTTCTCCCAGTACTTAACAGATGACCCACAAGAAGAGCCCTCAAGATAAGTCAGGTTTCTTGGGTCACTTAAAAGCCACCACTACTACTACCACCACCACCACCAAAATAAAAATGATACAAGGGATGGGATGAGGCAGGGTGTAATGTAGGTACCATCAGTAACCATTTCCAATAGGGTGGGTAGGAGTGAAAAATGGATTAAACCCTCCATTTTGATTGTATTGCCTCCCATAATTTGCATAAGGGGAGAATTCACAACGATTAGACCCACTGTGAGTAGGATGGACAGGTTTGCTGCCAATACTGGTTTGATGGGCACAATCTCCTGAAGAAACATGGGAAGTAGAATTTGGAATGTGTCCATGGAATAAAGCAGACTGATGGGCAAGAGATGAAGGTGAAGAATAAGAATACCATTGGAAATCTGTAAGAAAAGTTGTTGTAAGGAGGTTAAGATGAAGAGACATCAAAATTTATGAGGTCAATGTCATGTGAGTATGAAGGAATGAAAGAATCAAGTTTGGTTTTATCATCCAGGGGATCAAACACAAATATTGGAATGAGAAGATCTAGATGAAATGTTGTGTTGATAATTGTTTGAATTGTGGAGTTAGTAAGACTGATGTTGTCAGATGAATCTTGTTTCAATACATTGTAATAATTAGAAGAAAATGTGTAGAGAATGGAGGTGGAAGATGGTACTAGAAGCTGAATGGCTGGAAGGAGGTAGCTGAGTATAATTGGTTATGGAAGGAGCAGTCACTACAGCAACAAAAAAGTATGAAGGTTGTATCTGAGAGCACCAAAACAGTATGGCATGACTCTGAAGAAGAAGTTTGTAAGGAAAATGTGTCAAAGTGGGATTGGAAAATTTTTCTTCCCAAGTCTCAACAGACCAACAATTGAGAATCTCTGTTGATCAATACTTTTCATTAAAGTGTGCAATGGTAGCTTTAATTCTAAACTCTCTGTCACATCAAGGAATATGTTGTCCTCATGTTTTCTGTCAGGGGATGAAACATATAAGACAGCAGAACCATTGGGCACTGTCCCTGATGAGATGGAGACCATCATGAGACAGACCAAAGCCCTAACAAAACAAAAGTGGATCAAGTAAGGAAGAAAGAATAATGAATTGTGCAGAGAAAGTGGTCTTGTATGACAACTGGAGGTGTCTAGGCATCCAATCTGGACATGGCCATGATTAAATGACTCAATAACCTACCAAGGCTTAGATTTAGTGAGCAGTTACACTAACTGGACAGATTGACAAAGTACAGACAATAACAGTACTTATCTACCATGATTTGACTAGAAATTGTTTGTGGAATTTTTAAATGTTGGTTCATTTTCAAAATTGGAAAAACATTGGTGCATAGTGCAGGAACCAGCTTCAAATTGCTAAAAATCACAAAAAAGCAATTGGCAATTTCCTTTGCTAAATATTGTTCTTCTTGATTGTTTTGAAAACAAAAAATGATTTTACAAGATTGTTATTTTCTTGAAAAAAGAAAGACCTACTTATGAATTCATTATGTTGTGGAAATTTTTTCTTTGCTGTGCTTATGTGACAAAAATTTTGTTGCCACAAGTGAAAAAAATGAAAAAAAAATATGGCAAAAAATAGAAAAAATTTTGTTCCAAATTTTTTGCCATTTTTTTCATGGGCCATTTTTCTTTGCCAAGGCAATTGCCATTGCCATTTCTTGGTCTTTTTTTGCCAGTGTTGGCCAGAGTAATGATAGTATTTGAACCTCTTAGATGTCAAAAAAGTGGGTTAGAATTAAAAAAATACACTAAAAATTATTTTATAAATGGTATATCTTTTTTTGAAACTGAAAATAAACAAGAACTGCTTAAAAAGGACATAAAATAACTTGTTTTGTTGAGTTCAGTATAATGTTTTTTCTAATTTTTTAATTTTTTGTCAAAATAGGTAAAAATGAAAAAATGAAGATACTCTTATGTATTGAGAAAGGTAAATATTAATAATATAATTATTATAGTAGTAGTACTATATAATAATACATAGTAGTAGCATTATTATTTCTGCAAATAATAATATACTCCTAGTAGTACGTATAGTATTATGTTGATCCTAACAAAATGCTGAACATTCATATTATTATATGACCCTTTTGTTGACCACTTTCTGCCATTTGAGTCTTTGCCAAAATAATTCAAGTCATGCCTAGCTGTACAAGAATTTTAGTATCAAATTCCTCTGTGATCATGCACTCTTTAAAATGTGATGCGCATAGAAAATTGACGTATGTATGGTATGATAGAAGATAAAAATAAGGTACATTACATGATCAATTAATAGGAGTAATATGATGATAATAATATAGGAGTAATTATAATAATAGTATGGTAACATACTTACTTAGTATGTACTGAGCTCTTTTTGAGCTCTGTTACTACTAATAATCACAAAGGGGTTTAAAAAAGTGGAACGAACACTTTTCTGTGCCATAAAGGCACAGAAACATGGCAAAAAAGTACCAAAAACAAACAGCAAAAAAATGCCATTTTTTTGTAATTTTTGTGATTTTTTGGCATGGCAAAAGAAATTTTGTCATGGAAGTATGGCACAAAAATTTGTGCCATGAACATTTATATAATGGAAAAGAGAAATTGCCACCATAACTTTAGTCTCAATCATGAAAAATGTTTGATGCATGAAAGAAAAAAGAATTTGTAGAAGAAAAAACTGCTCAAAACAAAAAAATCACCAAAATTAATTGAATATCACATGGTTCTAGACATCAAAAAATGTAAGTGGTTTTCAGTGCAGCTACACTTGAAAATGTTGGTAAACACCCTATTTTCATGTACTATTATACTGAACTCTTGGTAAAAATTATTGATATCTACCTAAATTGTTTAATTGTATGTTTTGTAAGTTGTATTTTAGTATTGAATATATGGGTACTTTAAAAATGACTTCACATTTTGAAACCTGCCTTGAAAACATCTGTGCAAAATTTTACTCAATGTTAGTACCAATATATTCTAGTAAAATTGTGGTATGTTTTGACCAACTCAAACACTATGGTGACTACCTACAATACCTTCTACTCAAAAAGACTGTTAGGATTATTTTTTTTACTAAACCTACCTACCTACCTACCTACCTACCTACCTGGGACTCTAGAGTCACTAACACAGATTTAGGGACTCAGTCCCCATAGACCTAAGTACCTATGAAGTATCATATATCATTATTTCCATGACTCATTGCTCCAAAAAATGATACAGACTCCCTCTCAAAATAGGTGATGATGTCACTTGGACTGAACCTTGATAGAAAATCTGCATGGCAGTGGGTAGATAACTTATGATACATATTATGTATGTTGTATTTCAAAGAAATAGTAGTAAGATTTATTTGATGTTCATAAGCTGAACATTTCTGCTGAAGAATAAGCATCAATGATTATTGGGAGTGCAGATTATGTCACTGGTTGGATTCCTGGATTGAACCCCAATGCAACATTTTGCCATGAAACAAATATATTTCTTGGAGCTTTGCAGATCTGTAACCAAAAATCTAGACAAATGACTTATTTTTTGAGAACCATGACACTTTATATTTTTTGATCAAGCAAAACAAAATATACTGTTCCATCCAAAAACTATTTTTTTGTAAAATGTTTTTTGGGTGTTCATCTGTAACAATGTAATAGATCTGACAAAAAATAATCATAAACTGTTTTCTTTTCTGTTTTAAAGGTAGTAACATTTGTTTTTTTGCTTGAGAAAAATTTTAATTTGGGAATAATGTTTGCAAAATCAGATTGATTATCTGTCAAGTATTTTTTTCTACCTTAGAGCATAAATATTTCTACTGCTGTGCATTGGTATTTTGTATGGGTTGATATTATTGTAACAAATAGCCAGTCTTTTTGTCCAAGACATTTCTATGTTTTTTGTACCAAAGTCTACAATATTGAATCCAGTATCTTTCTGATAATGGGGATTAATACAAAAAGTAAGTGCACATTTACTATTCCTAAGAATGAAAAAAATAAGCACATATTTTAAAATTTTCCCACCAATCTTTTCATACTTTATAGATAGGTAGTTCTATAAGGCCTGAGTTCCTAAATCTGTACCAGAGAATCTAGAGCCTGGACAAACTTGCTCTGAGTATCACTATGGTCTGCAATCAATCAAAAATCATGGGCTATTTTGGACCCAAACACATTGAAAGTTACTATTCCTGTCTTAATTGTTTTAGAAATCCCTCACACACTGAATACTATTCAAAACACACTACAAAATCAACAATCCTGCATCAATATTCCTCCCAAAATTAAAGCATTATTGCATGAACTCACATTTTTTTCTAGAAATCTATTTCACCAAATAATCTTCAAAAACATTTAAATTACATGTTCCTGTATCAAGATCCCTCCCCAAAATAAAAAAATATTTTTACATGAACTTAAAACAAAATCTAAAAAGCCATCCTACACTAAAAATCTTCAAAAAAATCATATTTAAATATTCTTAAAGATCACTCCAAAAAATATAAACATCTCAATTTTTGAGAGTCCTCCCATACTGATTGATCTTAAAAAAGCATTCTAAATTCAATATTACTGCATCAAGATCCTTCCAAAAATTAAAGAAGCATTATTTCATGAACTCACAATTTTTTATAAATCCCCCTCACACCAAATAATCTTCAAAAATCATGTAAAATTAAATGATTCTCCTAAAAATAAAAAAGTCTTTTTATTGTTCTCACAAAAATATTTTTTCTAGAAAGCCCTCCCATATTAAATATTCTTCAAAAAGAATTCCAAATTAAATATTCTTGTATAAAGTTCACACCAAAAATTAAAAAATTAAATCCCATTTTTCTAGAATGCCCTCCTGCACAGAATAATCTTTAAAAGGAATTCCAAATTAAATATTCTTGTGTCGAAATCCCTCCCGAAATAAAAAAGTATTATTGTATGAGCTTTCAAAATATTTGTCCATTTCTATGAATCCCTCCCAAACTTTTTAATTTTCCAAAAAATCCAAATTAAATATTCTTGTATCAAGATACCTTACAAAATTGAAAAATGGTTTATTACATGAACTCACAAATTATTTTTTCTGAAAATCTTCCCACACTGAATAATCTTCATGAAGCCTTCCAAATTAAATACTCTTGTGCCAAAATCTCCACCAACTTAAAAAATATTACTGTGTGAACTCAAAACTTGTTTCTTTTTTATAGAAATCACTCACACACTTAATAATCTTCTAGCAACAACAAAAGTGGTTATTATTTTCAGCATATTACTTTCTAATGAATAATTATTTTAAACAATGTCTCACTTAAAATAAAGTAGCTGAGAGCACAAAATAATGGAGCACATACCAATTACCCCCCTGAAGTTTGCAGCTGCTGCGTAATGAATATGTTAAGGTACCTAAGTAGATAGGTAGATAATACTTATGTAGGTACTTGCTTATTTGCCCAGTAAGTACTTAAGTCTACTTAAATACTTCTTAAGTATTGTATGGTACTTACGTATTACTTACTACTACTACTACTACTACTTCTTACTTACGTCATTGACGTCTGCCGTCAATCCACCGTTGTTATTGACCACAAAAAAAAAGAGACTTTATTTTTATCTGCCATTGCAGATCATTTATCATTTTTTGGGCTCAATGAAAAATACATAAAGTATTCTGGAGCAATCCGGACAACATTTTCTCTCATCTCTCCAATTGCTCGAACAATGTTCTTTCCTCCAACTGTTTTCGCCCTTGCACTATGCATATCTCGATCGATTGCCTTCATTGCTCCACAACCTCTTTCATCGCGACAGCAATGTGACAGTTTTCACCGGCTTAATGAAAGAGAAACTCCCTTACCAGTATCACCAACATCAACTCTTCATTCAAGCACTCATCTTCAGGCCAAACCGAGCAAAAAATCCAAAAGTGGCGGTGGAAGTGGTGGGTTCGGAACAAAAGGCGGATTCGGATCCCCTTCTTCCAAATCCTCGTCGTCATCGACATCGTCACAACGTGCCGATCAAACGAAAACTCGCACAGTTTCTGGATACACCGGCTCGGGAACCAAAGCACTCGCCTCTGCTGCTAACAATTTTGACACCATACGAAAAAAGTTTGGGAAAGATGCAACTGTTGATGTGTATGTGCGGTCTCCTTTGAATGACGAGCGGACGTTTTGGTTTGTTGGTAAGGTCATAAGGGTGATCCCACCACCTTCAGATGACGAAAATACAGAAAATATCAACATTGGCATTTCGAATGATGATTTATTGGAAGGAACAGTCTACCCAACTGAATTCGAATCCATTATAAGCCAAAAACGCCTCATTCTCGAATACGCAAAAAATCAACTCCGGCCTCAAAATATGTCCGGTCCCTATTCAGCTGCACTTGAATTATGGATGGCTCCGGGTGATTCTGAAATGGACGTGGTTCAAAATAAAGTAACTTTAATTAAAGTTACTGGGTCAACGAAAGAATTGAGGGAGGGATTTCATGTCAAGGATGTGGGGTACAATCCAGAGATTTATGTTGGTGAAGAAAAAGAGAAGGGGGGCCTGAGGGTTGTCAGAGATGAAGAGGGGAGACCAGTAAAACCTGTGTTTGAAATAAATTAGATGCTGGCATTGCATTTTGCACAATTTAATTGAAATTTTGTACTGTAATATATGTGATGGAATCTTCTAACAAGTGCTCAATGGAGAATCAAATGGCTGCATCGGTGTAGTGGATGGATTGGGAGCATCCAGAATGGTCTTTGTCCCAAATATGGTACAGTTTTTGAAAAATGAGAAACATTTGGTAGTTGTCTCTTAGTTGGCATTGCAATGTGCTTCAAAAGTATTGTCCTAACTCAAGGGATGAAACTGCACATACTTTGGGTGCACTAATCCTTATCGTATGCCTTAAGCTCTGTAGGTATTAATAGTACCATTCTCAAATCAGAAGGCAAATTTTGTTATCAGTATTACTAGTACTATGTTTGTTGCTATCCCTTCGTCTGTCCATCTAATCGCATATGCTACAGTGGATTAGAATCAATAATTAACTAGCGCTACCTAGTAAATTAAGCCTTTTGAGATCGGAAG
>JALLOT010000021.1:0-34561 GCA_036939595.1 Thalassiosira livingstoniorum | reverse complement strand
AAATCACGTTAAAGATATCGTACATTAGCTAATTTTTTTAAATATCGAATTTTTTAACGCGTCTTACACCTCGAAACGTACAGTTTTGGTAGATTTTGGTTTTGCGATGAAAAGGAAGCAGAAAGCAACAACATCATAAGTGATCATTGAGTCCATGGCCCAAGAATTACTGAGCCATGGACTCAGGTGCAACAATTGTCATCCATGAACAGCCATCATTTTTATTGCTATTGTGTTTGAAAAGTAGTTGTTATATCACAAGACAATGAAGTGACAGGTGAATGATGGAACTTTTTTCCATATGTAATCTAATGAAACTGTAAAAATATCATTCAAAAAATTGTAGACAATTTTTAATTTTTTCTTGCATCTACCTACTAAAAATTTTCAAAGTGAGTAAAATCAGGGTGAAGTGACAAACTGGTCCATAAAATCCAAACAAAGCATCATTGAGTGCCTCAGTGAACCACAATCTCATCAGTGATGAGTTGGTGTGCAGTGGTTAAGTGTGAAATGGAGGTCATCAACACAAAATAGTTGTCACTAGTTATTTTGCATTTTGCTAGTTAATTTCAGGTACTCATATGAGTACCTAGTAAAAAGAAACATACTGGGGTCAACACAAACTCTGTAGAAGGCATGACTACATACTCATTTGAGTACCTTATAAAAAATTTTTCTTTTGAAAAATTTCATTTTTTTCAGCGACACTAAGAATTAGCCGTAGAGAGTTAGTTAATTTCAGGTACTCATTTGAGTACGTAGTGAAAAGAAACATACTGGGGTCAACACAAACCCTGTAGAAGGCATGACTAGGTACCCATTTGAGTACCTTGTCAAAAAAAAATTTTTTGAAAAAAAATCATTTTTTTCAGCAACACTAAGAATTGGCCATAGAGAGGTCAAAAATTGTCTATTGCAAACAAAACAATACTTCTTAAGTGATATTTAGACACCAATGAACGCTTATATGCAGTTATTATGTTCATAACTTTGTCAGAACAGTCTCAAAATAATCTAAATATAAGACACATTTTTTGGTACTCATATGAGTACCTGGTCCCAGGCCAGCCAGCACCAGTGGGTCATGTTTGATGAAAGAAAATGTTGCAACGGTTTCCTTGAGAGAGGGAGTTTCTCCAAGGATGATTGGCTCCACAGTGTCCTAATTTTTTGTGTGGTTGCAATTTTCCTCATTGCTGTTATGGAAATAGTTTGAAAGACTGGTAAGCTCTATATCTGTACAGGTTGAATGAAATTACTTTGTAAACGAGGTCTTTATTTATGAGTAGTCGGTTAAACTAGGGGGATAATTTTGGTAGAAGTTTTTGAAAGACAAATAAATTCTGTATTTATATCCTTGATTTGTTTTAGCTTTATCAAACACAGGTCTGATAAAAAAAGTTCAACATTCATCAAGTCTAACTAAGGCTTTAAGTTAAGTCACACTAACCAAATTTTTATTCTTATCTATCACATTTCATATTGCAAAAAAACAACATTCATGGAGTGTAAATAAGACTGAAAGTTAAGTCACACTAGGCAATAGTTCTTTTCTCATAACAATTATCTTTTTTATTATCTTTAGATTTCAGGTTCAGCAATATTAGATTTTCTTATTGTCAAATAAGAATTTCAATCATCTTATACTATTTTTGCCAGTATGTAAAGTATCAATTGAGCAACTTCCTTATTTCTACGGTTTTTTCATTTGATTTTTTTAAAGATATGCCATAATAAAACAAACTCCAGCTATCAAGCTCTATTCTTTTAAAAAATAATCACACTTTAGTCACAGAGATTTTAAATATGCCAGTTTCAAATTATCCACACATGAGTTAAATTTTGCTTTTTCCAGAATGCTGTGAAACTGATAGCTTTATTCAGCTTTTTTTGGACTAGAGCTGAAAAACATTGAGTCTCATATCTGGTTCCATTTCAAGTAGTATTTAATTTCAACCCATTTGACAGGTTAAATTGATAAGATTTAGTACTTTTTGAACAAATTGAGGGCAAATGGCACTCAAAAAAAGATTTGCTTTTTATTGATGTAAGAATTTATTGAAGGGGTTGGGCCAAATCTGTTTGGAGTTTCAATTCCTAATACATAATGAACATTGTACTGCAAATACAATAGCAACTGCTGTAGTGCCAGAATGGAAATCATAGTTTGTGTATTGGACTTTAGGCTACTTGGACCAGGTGTAATCAAAATAATGAAATGTGAAATGGAAAAATCTAAAAATTTTGATTTATAGTTTTGAATCCATTTTCAATAAATTGCCAGCATTCTTGTTTTCCGTCTACATTCTAGTAATGACACCTTAGCCGCCAATAGAGCCTACACAAAAGAACTTATACAACAGCCTACAAACAGGGCCTACAAAAGAATCTTCAGTCACAGATAGAAGTTTCTTTTCATGTACACCTTAAAAGAACATGAAAAGACAAGGAAATGAAAAGAAAGGAAATAATTAAGTTTGGATGACTTGAAGAAAGGGGGTGAAGCAGGTAAGGAAGGAAGTGTGTGAAGAAATAACATGAAACAAGGACATATGATGGGAAGGAAGTGATCAAAAGACCATGGAAAGTAACCAAAGAAAGGAAGTGATAAAAGAAAATTCATTAAGCACTTGAATTTGGAAACAAATGAAATATTGTAAGAAAAAGGCTGACAGAAAAAGAAATGTATTTAAGGTTTTAGGAAGGAACTAAAGGAAGGAAGGTAATGACATAAAGGAAGTAAAGGAAGAAAGGAAGTCAATGGACTTAATGTAGTGAAGGAACTGAAGGAAGAGAAGGAGATCAAGGAATCAAAGGAAGTCAATGAATACAAGGAACTCAATGAATTCAGGGAAATCAATGAATTCAAAAAAGTCAAGGAAGGCAAAGAGAAGGAGTTGAAGGAAGAATGTGAAAGAATTTAGTGAGGAAGGTATTTTTATAGATACATATTCAAAAAGGGAAATTTTATGAAATATTGGATCTATATACTGGTAAAACCAATACTTTCTGAAACATAAAATGATAAAATTTTTCTCTGTTATGAATTGATAAATAGGTAACATTAAAATTAATGTTAACAATGCAAAAATTACTTTAATAAGAGATTTGTCATCATTTGAATTTGAATCTCTTCTGTACTGGATAATTTTGCAAATTTTAGTCACTGTTGAATAAAGAGTGTCCTGATAGTATCAAACATAACATGCTTAATATTGATGTTATCCAATACCCATACTGAATAGCATGCAAGTATCACACACCAATGAGTTTGAGTTGCTTACACTGACAGTTAGTAGGGAATAAAAAAATAAATTATATCTAAGAGCAAATTCTTATTATGTATCAAAATAAATTTTGAAATTAAAAGTTTTTTTGACCAACTAATCCAATTGTAGGGTTGAAGAATGGAATTTAAAATCTTGCTGTTCATGACAAATCAGCTTCTTTTCCAACAACATCCTCATTCCAATACCAGAGGCTAGACTAAAATTCTCATCAGTTTTATGTTGATAGCAATTGCAAAATTTTTACAGTTATTGATAAAGCAACATTTTGAATAAATGTTGCAATTCCTCAAAAATATAATGATTCTAGAGGGACAAACAGTGTCATTGAAAACTTTAAGAGCATAGATATCATATTGTGTTTGGTCCTCTCTATTGCTTGTGTTTAGTTTAGGAATTCAAAGAGTTGAAATAAGGTTTCTAGCAATGTCAAGCCAAGCCTCTATTTTCCAGTGAATCCAGACCTCAATGGACACAAACAAATTTCAGATTGAGTCAAATATCTTATTAATGTCATTACTGTTCCTAGATATGATCCCCTCCTAAGCAAGGTCAAATACAATAATGCTTGTTTATGTGTGATTTGTTCTGTGAAAAGTTCTATTTTCAAATGCTCTTCTCCTTTTCAATGAAAAAAACAGTGGAGTCTAACAAGAAAATTTCCATGTAGTTGAGTAACACCTTGCTTTTTGAGCCTTCATTTTTGAAACCTTGATCTCCAGTATTCACCAGCTAGTAAATGATCTGCTGATATGAGTGCCATACATCTTTGACTATCACCCCCAAAGTGTATGTTGTTTGTAGCATCATTGTTGTCATCATTGCTAGAATCATTGCATCTATCCCTATTTTTGCCTTTTTTGATTGCATTAGCAAAGACATGCCCATTTTAATGGATGAGCATGACTTTGCTGATGCCTAATTTGTACAAGGGAAGTGGTGAATGTAAATTTCCCACAAATGTTTGAATGTTGCTTGTTTGATTTTTGCCGTTCCCACTTTTTCAATGAACAAACAATGTATCATCAGTTGCAAATGTGACTTGTTCCATTGCTGCAAAAATGCACAGTCATATTTGATCACAGATCATGGTCATGACTCCTTCAACAATTAATACAATGAACATTTTTGAAAATGTATTGTTGTCATGGAAAAACAAATGAGCATGTTTGTGGATGTATGGCATACTTGATTACCAAGTGGCTTTGTCAGGATTGTGTATAACAAGCCATAAATGGTGCGTGTACAATAAATTACAAGAATGTTGGATTTGTTCAATTGCCATGAAAGATCTTGAGCACAAAACCACAACCCATTGTCTTCACTGGTGCTTGGTTCTAGTAAAAAATGTATTATGTAGGCTCTATCAGGTAGTAGGCAGAAGCATGAGATTATTATATTTTTATTCCATCCAGTAAATGCAGGGTAAGTATAAATATGTTTAGTTTCAATCTGATTTTTTGCTACTTTTCCTCTTATACACCAACCGTTCAATTTTAAACCTTCTTACTAAGTTGCAAAGTTCAATGCACAAAATAGGGTCAGGGTTAGGGTTTAAGTGCATGGATAACTATTTAGTACCATAAAACTTAGCATCAAGATGCAACAAGACATTGTGCAGTTTTTTTGTATCAAATTATTTTTATTAATGCATGCCTTGGTGGCATAGAGGGTGCATTTCCTAAGAACATTGATTTGGGCACCCCTCTGCCTAACTTTCATTTCATTTTCACAACTTTTGTCAGAAGTCTCTGTCACGCGTCCCTTCAAATAAACAAAGATGGAAACTATTTTACAATTTGCACAAGGAGGGTTATACCCTATGTAGATTCTTTTAAAAGTTGTGGTGGTAACAAAATGAACACCAGGACAATATGGGATGTTCATAATGTAACATTTTTTTGGAAAATTTTTAAAATAACTATTATTACCTAGAAAAAATGTTGGAAACCAGAAAAACTCTGTTGCAACTTACTGAAGCAATTCCGTGGAGGCTTTATACATACAAGATGTAATTGCAAAAAATATCTAAAATTGAATTTTAGTGAAAAATATTTACTAGTAAATTTATACAATGCCAGTGAGAGTACTAACATAACAGATTAATACAATCTATGTGTAAAGCAAAATATCTGTCACTATTAGGAAGGACCACAATATTACCACCACAGTGGACAGGGATGTTTGGTCCTCTCCTTTTGTAAAGCTACGACTATAAAGTGTGATTCAAGAATAAAATAACCCTGTAAGATAATTCTCAAATTAAAAGACTTCATATCTTGTTGCAAAAAGTGCTTTGTGTTGGATGGTGATGTAGTTTCTCCATAGTAGTGCCATCTGGTTCTGTGCATGTGAGCTATTGGAAAAATTACTTGCATTTGCATAACCTGTGCATTATAAAATGGTCTATGTTATATGGAAGGAATATAAATGGTGTGGTGTATGACAAACATTCAGTGTACATCTACAATCATCTTGTCTATATATTGAGAAAGATTGTGGTATTTTAATGGAAGATTTGATACAAAATAATCCTCATAGTAGTATTCATTTAAAAAATAGGGTGTGACTGTACTCCTAATTCAAACACTAGTCTAAGACTCTTAGAATTCATGGATTATTCCTTATATTTTGGAATACAGATAGTACTTTCTGGGAGGGGGATATGTAGAGCTTAGGTTGCCTTTTTTGATCTAAATAATTATTTCAACAAGCAGTTTTCAAAAACAATTTTATCTGTTCAGGACAATATGTTACCAATGTCACATACTATACAATATGGTACCTCATAACTCATATCTCATGGTGGTTGTTAAACCACTTACATACTGTACTCTTGCTTTGGTCTGACATTCGTGATTTTTTCTACCCTTCTGGGAGTAAAACCAACCTTCCCAATCGATTGGTACATGTCAAAAACCACCAAATTGATCAATTCCTGGTCAATTTATCACTGGAATTGATGAGTAAATTGATGCTGTTTTCACAGTTTTTGGCAATTTTTCTTAACATTAATTGTTACCCAAAACCTAAAATTAAGAAAGATGCAGAGAGTGTCAAATTAATTTCTGGGCATTTTTTCGTACGAGTATTGTAAGATAGAGGTAGATACCATACCATACCTACATACTTTTCATAGTATTTTACCGACCTACAATCAAGTAAGGTATATCTACGAGTACCTCTAAACACATCAAAATATTACTGTTTGTGTTTGTTAAAAAAAGCACGTTTTTTTATATTTTTTTAAATTTTCAAAAAAGCAAGAAATTTTCTTAAAACCGAGTGTAAGAATTTTTTTCGTTGCATATGGCTCAGTCAATATAATATAAACCATTGTGGAAAATTGGATCCTGAACTAGACAAGCCACTAATCTAGTTCAGCAAAAAAAAAGTAAGTAAAAATATTGAATATTGACTGAGCATTTTAAAACCAAAGTCAGAGTAATGTCAGACCAAAGCAAGAGTACAGTACTTGATAGCTGACTTGCGCTGACCCGCTGACTGCTGATGACCGCTGACCGCCGACCGCCACAGAAGTTTTTGATTTTTGCCCAGCCATGGCAGAAAGATTCGCAGGAAAGAATCCAATTTGTGGGCAGGATAGATGAAAAAGAAACGGAAGCATGCACTGAACACTGATCCTATTACTTAAGTATGCCCAAGAGCTCCCCAACGGTATTTGAAAAACGCTGATAGAGCAGATAAAGCACATCCAATTTGCTTCCAAGTCTCAGTGAGCAAAGCAATCCCATCCACTGTCCACTGTGATTGGTCGTTTTCAGAGACGAGAGGCGAGAGTGAAAGGAATCAAAGCAAACATTCCATCAGGCCACATGATTTTTTGTCAAAATCTTCCATTTTTGTAACTCCATTAAAAATCCCACTCCTAAACATGATCACCAGTACTCACTCAAAGTTCCAACCGTCCTTGGAAAAATTAAAACGATCCCTAGAAGCCCCGAACACCCCTCCCCAAAATCAACAACCCTCCCAACGACAACAAGCATGCATCATCACCCTCTTTCGCGTCCTCGACAACATCCTATCCGACCCCCAACGCAACAACCCAAAAGTTCGAAAAATTAAAGTCGACAACCCTGCATTTTGGAAACGAGCTGGACAATGGGATGGAGGCATTGACTTTTTGCTGGCGTGTGGTTTTACTTCCATTGGGGTTTCTTCGCAGGGAAATGGAAAGGAGGTGCCCCAGCATTTAAAATTGGGAGGGGAAGATGAGGTGAAATGGCAGGTACTGATGGATGGGAGGGAATCGTTGGTTCAGTTTGCGTTGAAAGTTTTGGGCATGAATGACAAGTCTCTTCCTGCTTGTCCCACTGAATCCAAATTATCTGTTGAGAAGAAATTACTTGTGACTAAACCTTTGAGCAAAGAAGGACCCATGATTGATTCGAAAAATTCCCCCGATATTAATGGATCTTCTGCAGCAAGCAATTTAAATGAATCAATTTCTCAACTGTCCAAAGCAGCTGGAATTGAGCAAAAACCACCACCTGCTGATTCTATTTCTTTGCCAAATACAAAATTCTCAAAAGAGGAGAGCACAAATAAATATGAGAATCGTGTCCATCTCAACACTGCCAACAAAAATGCAAAACCTCAAAGCAGTGTCCTTGACTCAATTGTCACGGATGCGTTGAACCCATTAGTTAAAAACCCTCCCACAACGAATCAGTCTAGTACTGAGTTTGTGGAATCAACCAAAAATCTTCCTTCACAAAATGGTGTTCTTAATTCAATAGTTACGGAAGCATTGAATCCATCCATTGTTAAGAAAATGGACGAAAGAAAGGAAATAGCAGCCAGATCATCTTTTTCAACAAAGGGCATGAATAAAGGCGAAACCAACAATAGTCTAGAAAATTCAAATAATAACAAGCCACAACAGTCCATTCTGGACTCAATTGTCACCGATGCATTGGATTCTTCCGCGCTAGTGGCAAACAGTAAAGATGCTGGGAACGTAGCAATCAAGAGGCCTGGCCAATCATCTGCCGGCAGTTTTTGGGGATCTGCGCTTACCACAGCACCACCGGGGCGTTTGGATATACTCAACAATGAACAAGCTTTGGAAAAGAATGGGAAGAAAACATTGCCAGAGGCAGATGAAAAAGTTGAATCTCCTTTGGTGCCACCGAAACCTGGGTCTAAGTCATCTGTGTCATCGAAGTTAATGGTATCCAAAACAGCGAAACCTTCCGAGCACAAAGTGTCTTCTGCAAGGCCCTCCTCAAAAATCTCTACCGATGGATTGAATGGGCAAATGGTTTTAGAAACCAAGCAGTCAACATTTCCTGTCCCTTCAAAGTCGAATGAACTTCCAGACAACAAACCTGAACACGATGAAATGGATGGGCTTTTGGAAGAAATTTATTTTGAACTCAACTCAGGAAATGACGAGACAGAATTGCCATCAGATGACAGCGCCTTCGAGGCAGGAGAAGCAAAAGAAACTGCGACCGATACGAGCAGTACCAAAGGATCGAGTTCCATTGAAATGGGACTTGATGGAATGAACTTTGTGCCTACGGACGGTGCTGCTCCTGCAGACCAGAACGATGAACAGCAAACAATTGAGCAAGAAAATGAATCTGAGAATGTTTGTGACGATTTGTCTGCTCCATCTCCTTTGAGAAATCGTGTTCGCTTGGAGCAGAATCTTGGAAATGGCAATCAGAAGAGGGAGGATAGAGACTCGACAGAAAAAACTGATGGCATTACCCCGAACGCAAATGATGATTGTTCTTATGTCTCTGACGTGGTTCAGGATTTGGTCGATCCTCTTGGGCAGGGAGAGTCGTCCTTATTCACTTCAACAAACCCGGCCAAAGTACAGACTAATGGTTCAACCAATACTGCCAATCAACAAAATGGTACTCATGTAATATCAGTAGATTCAAGGCATGGTGGAATGGAAAACAACGAAAAGAATTCCAAAAGTCCTGGGATCGATTTCAACGATGTAGCTAATGCAGTGCTAGAAAAAGACATTGGGAGCCTTTTAGATGATTTAGAATCTGAAGCAAACTCAACACCCAAAATTGTCAACCTAACAAATGGCCCGCAGCACGAAGAGACAACGTCTGAAAACACTGCTCACAATGAGGTACACAAAACAAATGATCGTCCGGAAAACCGAGGGAAAGAGAATGATAGTGCCACATGCAACAGCCCACTCAATAGGGTGGAAGATCCGAAATTAGATCGGCAGAAACAAGATGTCTCCGAATGGACAGGCACACCGAAATCATACACCGAACTGTTTCGTAAGATCCAACTTCCTGAAGACGAGTTCTCCTCATCTGATGGCGAAGAGGCGAAAACATTTCGCCTGGGATTCGAACTTTGCCACCGTGCTTTGTTTTCCATTTGGGGATCTTTAGATGATACGGCGCATGTTGACAACTTGAGTCTAAAACGTGATTCTGATTTAACACCGCGGAATTCTCAGGCGACAAGTGGTTTAGCAAACCTTAATCGATGGAACGATTTTGTGGGGGATGAAAGTCGAAATCATAGTCCGAAGAACGGGTCGTCTCAGCACCATAATCACTTCACTACGAATGGATTGGATGAAAAGGAGGCCGAACCAGTTGTACTTGTGCCGATGCCGTTTGTCTACACAGCCTGGGCCTGCATTCTAGGTTTGAATTCTTTTGATTTACATTCAGATAATCGAAATACTGAGTCTGGGATCCATTCAGGAACAATGTATGCTTGGCTAATATCAAACCAACCACAGCTGGCAAACATGGAGAACGTTTTATCATCATCATTGAGTGTACGAGGGAACCTTACCGAAGCTTCTATTTCAGTTTGCAACTATGTAGCCAACTCATTGTGCAACATTGGTTTAATCAACTTGTATGGAGCTGATGTTGTTGGTGTTTCTGTCACTCCATCTATGGAGCTATCGCTTTTCGTAGGGATCCCAAAGCGTGTTTACGAAATGTGTATGGACTATGAAAGTTCCATCATCATTGATTCTCCACTGATAGCCGAATGTCACAGCGCTCTGGCACGAACCATATATCAAACTCTTCTGGACGAGCTTGCTGATGGAAGCAGTCATCATCCAGACATATCATTTGGAGGCAACCAAGTTTTAGTCTGGTATGCTAGCCGACATTTGATTCAACATCTTTTAGAATCGAAACGCCTGGATGATGCCCAAGAATTGCTGTTGAATAGTAGATTTATTAGAGCAAGATTGCATAGTATGGGGCTTTTGCGGGGAACTGCCATTCATTCACGTGAGTGCTCAGATGTGTCATCGTGTTTAGTAGATTCGCTACAGGAGTGGCAAAGTAAAGAGCTGCAGGCTGCACATGAGAGTGACAAGAAAAACTACGGCGTACTTAGTTTCTCGCCAGAGGACTACGGTACCCAGGCATTAAAACTCAGCAAGGCGCCAGATATTGCAAAGTGGAGAGAATGCCATTTCAAGGCCTTGTCCACGATTTCCACCGTATTGCATGAGAGAGTTGGGGAACTTTCGATGCAAAACAATGATGCAAGCACCGAAGGGGGGCAGCACCGGAAACGATTTTTAAAGGAAGAATTAGGGAATGCGCTTCATCTGATTGGAGAGTCAATTGGAGATCTGGGAGCTCATCGTGTGCAGGAAATGGAACACTACGAAGAGGCACTTTCTGTGAAGAGTGAAGCATTCGGTGACAACCAAAACCACGAATCTATTGCCCATACACTTGTAAGTAATGTCATGTCAACCGAAGAATCTTTTCAATGTGGTTAAAATTTCGAGATCATTCCTTGTATTGATTGTTTCCTTTTTTTGTTGACATCTATATTAGTATGCGATGGGCTGTCATCACCAAAGGTAAGTTCGTCTCATCCGGATTTGCACTTATTTATTTTTCTACGCAGCAATCGACTCACACCACCTTCAACCCTCAGATTCAACAATACAACTTTCGCCAACAAGTGTTACGAGCAAGCTTTGCGAATATATAAAATGACTCTGGGAAATGATCACTTGTGTGTTGCGAAAGTACTTCATAATATTGGCATCATGTACGCTTGGAAAAAGGAAAATAACGTAGCAATGAAATGTTTCAAAAAAAGGTTAGTGAGCCACAAGCAGTCATCAATTTGATTTAATACCTAGGCACTCACTATGTTGCTTCTATCGAAACAGTTTGGCCATACGAACTGCTGAACTGGGAGAAAATGATCTTTCTGTTGCTGACAGCATGTGCTGGATAGGCAAAACCCACAGAGAAAAAAAACAGTATGTCGAGGCTCGTGAATGCTTTTTGATCGCTCATCAGACTAAATCATCAATTCTCGGAGAGAATCACCTTGAGTCTGCAGAAATTCTGCACAATATTGGCGTTGTTTGCGATGATTTGGGTCTCTTCTCACAAAGGTGATGATTTCGAGATTTTACATTTATGTTGAATTTATGAATTTTTGGGCTTTGGTCTCACTAGAATGTCCTTTCAATACTCTTAGCCTTTCATGTTACAAGGAGGCAATGATCATACGAAAGGCAAACATATCTAGCGCTTATGATGTGATGGGAATTCACGATATGTGTGAAACCTTGAATTGCATCGCAAATGTCTATCGAAGAATTGGGGAGCGTTCAAGGGCATTGCAGTTTTTTGAGCAAAGTTTGAAACGAAGATCGAGGATTGTGTCAGTTTCTGTGCAGGACAAAGATCAAGTGGCATTGCTGCTACAAACGTATGAGGATGTCATTGGTCTGACCAAGTTGGAAATCAAAGAATCAAGTGAAAAAGATCCCATGATGCTTGGAAAAATTGGCTGCCTCTTGATGGAAATGGGCAAATTGTATGACAGCAAGCTCGGAAAACAATCCAAAGCATTGCTTTACTTTCAAAGGTCGTTGCAAGTGTTTAAGGAGTTGAAGAGCTACAAAAAAATTGGCGACGTACTCTCGTACATGGGCATTGTTCATGTCAAGATGTCATGTAGTGAAAAAGCTCTCAAATGCTTCAATGACTCTTTGGTTATGAGGAAACTTTACTCAAAGGAAGCTACTTTTGATACAGCAGAAACTTTGCATAACATTGGCAATTGTGAGGCCAAAATGGGGAACTTCAAAAAAGGCCTCGAATTTTACGAAGAAGCTCTACAAATTAAAAGAAGGCTTACACCTGATGGTAACAGCATCTCCATAGCAAAAACAGAGCATTGTAAGTGATTTCTTTTTCACTTTTAGTCAAGTGGTACACATTTCCTCACTAGGTGTGTTTCTTTTTTCTTGAAAAATCTGATACCTCGTAGGCATAGGTCTTGCCCTCTTACAACTTAAAAATTTAGATGATGCCATGGAAATGTTCATGTCATCACTGACAGTCAGGCAAAAACTGCTTGGCGGAGATCATTTGGATGTTTCGTTTTCTATGCATAAGTAAGTCGAACTTATTTGAGTGCCTAGCTGAATTAATGTTCTAGGACAGCAGTCTCACGGACCTGGACCATGTGAATCATCTCTGTAGTATTGGCAGAATATATTTTTATCAAGAAAAGATCGGCACTGCAATCGAAATCCTTGAAAAGGCATTAGAAATAAAGAAAGCAAAGCTTCGTAAAAACCACACATCTCTCGCAGAAACAGAGCATTTGCTTGGCTCGCTTTATGTGAAGACCGACAAGCTTGATGCTGCTATCAATTTGCTCAAGTCTGCTTTGTCGACGTATAAAGGCACGCAGGATTGTGAAGTCATGAAAAGTGATGTTTACGATCTATTAGGCAGCGCCCATACAAAACTGGGCAACAATCAAGAGGCAATTGAAAGTTACGAACGTTCTCTCGCAATAAAGCAAACGATATTGGGCATGGATAACATCGCTTGTGCTAATGTATCAATGGAAATTGGAAAGCTGAAATCAATTGTTATTGATATTGACGGTGCACTTAAGGCATTTAAAGAAGGTACATTTTGAATCTTTGCTGTATTTTTTTCTGTGTTCCTTCGTGAATTCTGTTTTCACTCACTACTTTTTTGTGAAAACTAATTGCAGTAAAAAGAATACAGAAGCCAATCTACGGGAGAAATCACTTGAAGAATGCAGTGCTACTGATTGAGGTTGGAAAAATTCAAGAGCTGCTTGGCAACAATGACATGGCGTTTAAGTGCTTCAATGAAGCCTTGCGTATAAGGCGTAAGCGGCTTGATGAAAACCATGCAGACGTTGCCGAGGTGCTTTTGCATATCGGCCGCATGCATCAAGTCATACACGATCATTTCAACTCCATATCCTACTTCCAGGACGCCATAAAAGTTTATTGCAACCTCGATGATGATGTAACAATAAAGGATCGTTCCAATGCTTTCCACCTGCTTGGAATTTCTCAAATGGTTATTGGAGATCATCAGAATGCTCTCTCTTCACTTGAGAAATGTCTCCAGTTGCAGGAAAGCATGTGTGGTTGGGAATCTGAGGAATGGGCCGATATTGCATATGACCTTGCAACTGCAGAAATCGAAGTAGGCCTTCATAACGATGCAATCATGTTGCTGGAAAAATTCGTGATCCTGAGGAAGAGATCCAAAGATGACGACCCCGAGCGCATGTCAAATGCACTCTTTCAATTGGGGAAAATTCATTCAAAGCAAAGGAATTTCGATGAGGCTTTGTCAGTCCTGGATGAGGCGCTAAGAATAAGAAAAGAATTAGAAGACAATGAAATTGGTGTTTCTGAAGTCTTGTTCCACATTGGTGGCATTCGAGAATCGAAAAAGCAATATCTCGAGAGTCTAGTGTGCTATGAAGAGAGTCTCAAACTGCGTCAATCTGTTTATGGTGAAGATGAAACTACAGCAGACACAATGTTGAGAATAGGGGAAGTTTATCACATCCGTCAACAGTATGATCGTGCACTCGATTCTCTTGCAGGTGCATTGGAAATGTACAAGGGCACAGTGGGCGAAGATCATCTCAGCGTTGCAAATACCTTGCACAGTCTTGGATATGTTTATGGTAAGTCGATTGCTCTTTTTGTATCTGCGTCTTTTGTAGTCTCGACCGGTTTTGCTTACTCTCAATTGGTGCAAAGACGCGAAAAATGATGTCAAAGAAGCTATGAATTATCACAAGGAAGGATTGAAAGTCCGCAAACTTAATTTAGGAAAAAATCATGTCAAAGTTGCAGATAGCCTCGATGACATTGCAAGGATATACCAAAAAGTTGGCGAGAACGAAAATGCCCTCAGGTGCTTAAAAGAGGCATTGAGAATTCGCAAACTTCAGTTAGGGGAGGATAGCATGGACATTGCTACCACGTTATTTGGGATGGGAATTATTTATGCTGCAATTAGTGACAATGATGCAGCAATGGAGTGCTACCATTCGTCACTGGACATAAGTTCCCGCGATGGAACCAATGCGAAGCTTGAGGCTCAGGTGAGAATGTTGAATTCGTAGATTATGTGAGGCTAACATGTTTCTGATTATCGAGCTTTTCCCTTGCAAAGACGTTGCATCAGATTGGGTGCGTTCATGCTGCCATTTGCAACTACAGAGAGGCTCTTCAAAATTGGAGGTATGTGAAAGTGTGCTAGCATTCCTACCCGATGCTGCTTAATTCAAATCGCACAAACTCATTATTTTTCTTTCAATTCCAACTAATGAAACGATGGCTTATGACAGAACCAGCCTCAGTAAGTACAGAGAGGCCGGGTTTAATGATGATCACTACATGGTCGCATGCACGTTGGGCAACATTGAGATGGCCGAAAATGTGCTTGCAGGAAATTAAATGTAAATAAATCATAATCATCTTCGTGTCATGTGGATTGCTCTGAAGAGATTAAACAATAACATTGGAAAAAGTTGATTCTGCTCTTATGAATTCCAAATAACAAACCACTGTTACATTATTTGATGTTTTACTTTGTTTTATGGAGCATCGAGAAGAGTGCATGAGGACTTCAAAAATCTTCGCAAGAAATAGAGTATAAAATCTACTGAATAGTGCAGCATAGTGAAAGAAGTATTGAGCATGGCACAAGGAGGTCTACTAGTACACCTCTTAGATAATATTATGTCATCATTTTGCTCATAAAAATTACATAGGTAGGAGTAAAAACCATACACCATAGTAAAAATAGGAGTAATTGAAAAGATGGCATGGGTGCCTTGGCTGGCCAGTCTGTCTGTGGTTTTTCTCTGTCCTACTTATCTCGGCGGTAGTTTCCTTCAGTGAACAAAGGCCAACCAACAACTCGTTGAGGCATTATCAGCAGCACCAATCATCACCACCATCGACGCCACAAACCCAATTGAAAGGTCATCAACCAAACAAGTCCACGATCGATTACGCCTCCACCATGAGCAACGAAGACCCGACCACCAATCTCCTTCCTATACTTCTTCACGCCATCCCCACCGTCGTCTCCTACCGCCATTTAGATCAAATTGTCCAAGCCAATGCTGAGGGGGCACGCATCTTAGCTCGACACTCCAGTACTATTTCTGAAAAGCTGGCAGACGACGATGTTGAAGACGGCGAGGACGATGGAGTCGAGGACGATAAATTGCCAAGGGATACGAGTGACGATACTCGTCTTATCGTGACAACCAAAGACCAATGCCACGACGACGGTGCCGATGATGCCAATGGTGTAAGCGATTCAAGCTCTGCTGAGATGGTAGAGACGGAACTATTCCTAAAAAGAGTCGCTGCTGCATCTTACACCCACAAATCATGGACCGACATGAGGAGGACGTTGGTGTATCTTCGTACAGAAGTGAGGTTTTACAACGAAATTGTTCCATTGCTACTTGATCCCAAAGGATCTAACGGTGGATCACTGGAAAAACATTTACCAAAGTGTTATCACGCCGCGTACAATTTGGAAGGATTAATTGGAGAAGAATCACCAACAACAGACGTGAATGCCGCCTCTCCCTTCCCAGAAAATGACGACGAAAACAACGAACAACAACAGCAGATCCTCAAAGAAAAGGGCGGGCATATCCTTCTCCACTCACTGTCACCACCGCAATATTTTCAGGATTCACCAATCTCTCTTTCTCAATCCCTTGCTTGCCTAGCCGCAGTGGCAGAGCTGCATGCCTCTGCTTGGGGAAACATTCCCCTTCTTCGAACTATCAACGATCGATTGTCGAGTGCGGGAGGATCGTATCACTTGAAATTTAGAAATCCAAAGGAGTTGAAGAATATGGTGGCTTCGTGGGAGTCTTTTCGGGGACATTTTATAGGCCATGTGGGGAGTGAGAGAGTGGGCGGGGATAGCGAAGGGAGCAAAGATTGGACTTGGTTGTTGGAGAAGGAAAGTGTTGCCAATTTGGGGCAGCGGGTGTATGACATGGCAGAGTATATTTCGGATGAACTAACGCCTAGTTTGGAAGATGATTATGCTACTCTGGTTCATGGTGATTACAAAGCTATGGTAAGTTTGAGATCACAGTTTGTTCATGTGTTGTGACTGAATTTGTTGATTGACAATAGTCTTTTGACGTCAAAAATGCAACTGGAAGAATGTATTTTTGCCTGCTGAAAGCAAAGATAACAATGACAGCGAAAAGAAAGCAATCATGATTGATTTCAGCTGCACGGGAATCGGTTTTGGAATGAGCGATGTAGCCATGCATATTGTCCATGCTGTCCTCCCTCACCACTTGGAAAATGGAGGGGAAGAGCAACTGGTGGAAGGTTATGTGCTAGCATTAGAAAATGCCATGGAGCGCAGACTGGGTAAGAAATGGGAATTCCCGAGAGAGGTGGCACTCAGACATTATCAGTTGGCATGCGTGGATTATCTGCGTTTCATCATGGGTAGGTTTTGGAGGAGTGCTAACCCAGAGGCATTCATTAAAAAGAAAAATAGCAAGAATACCACTTTGATTAATAGGAATGTAGATTCCGCATTCGCATTTATTGAGAAGGTGGATCGGTATTTGGAGGTGTTTGAAAAAGAAAAGCAGTTAAAAGAAACCAAATAAAAAGTCAATACAAGTTATCAACCTAGCTATTTATGCAGCAGGTCTGCTTGCTTACACATTGCATATTCCCAAGTTGAGCAACTATTAAAATTCCAATATCAATGCAGGTTTTTTACCAGGAGTACATCAGTAATTAAGATAAATCATTTGTCTACCATTTGTTTGGTGTGGTATTGGGCATGGATCTTTTCTATCAAGTCAGTTAATACTCCATATCTTAAAAAGTTCACTCCATGAAAAACAAGTGTACTAGAAAAGACTTAACGCATTGTCTAGACCAAAGAAATCTTTTTTCGTGTATTTTTTGGTAATTTAGGAACATTACTGGAATCAAGTTCATCCTTTTGTCTTCAGTAGAAGAAACATTGCTATATGGGTTGATATGATAGCATCTGCTTTTGCGATGGCATTAAGAGTGCACTCAGAAACTAATGGCACTGCAGAGACCCCTGATCAAAAGAATGCATTGCCTTCGCATTGAAAAAAAATAGTGGAGTCAAACAAGCAAGAGAAAGTAATGACGAATTTATTGATGTTTGATGTATGAGAATGCTTCATTGGGCACCAGAACATGTGGCTGCACTTGTCACATTTTTGTGACTACTTAAAAACTCCAACTGAAAATAAGAGGCAATTGTACAAGAAATCTAACATGTAACAATTTAAATTTGATAATTGCGTATTGGCTTACAGCTCTTTTGCCCCCATCCTTAAAAATCCACCTTCAGTTTCAAGTGATTTGAATTAAAAAAAATTATTTTGTTACTATCTTTTTCTGCTGTCAACTAAAACCCACCAACTTCCTCCAAATCAAATTCAGTTTTTCCACCCTGAACACTGAGTGGGTTCTGAAACAAACTCCAAAAGGGTTGCAAAAGGACTGCAAACTATTGGCAATTTCATTTTTTGAATCATTACAGTTTTCATGGTTAAATTTGTTAAACACAATTCTTCCCTCATAATAAGTTGTTTTTTTTTCATTTTTAATTTCCCTCATGACAGATGCGGCAATTGAAGGAAAAAACAGAGAACAGAGAAATCCCTTTTATGAAATGAAATTTCCCAGGAGAAACTGTTTTTGATCCTTACATTTTCCTGAAAGGATTTTTTTACAAAAAGGAAATTTGGGGAAAAAGTCAAATCAATGGTATTTGGACTTCAGAGTACTGTGACACCAGTCATTTATACCTCTGTCTTTTGTCTTGGCTCTAGAAACTTGTTTGAGTATCAATTGATGGTATTGCCACACTCTTTTGAACTTGAGCTTGAGTGAAACCATGTTGTAAAACTGAGACTATCCCATATCCCTGGTTGAAAACTCACAATTGTGTTTTGTTCATCTGGTGGAATTTTTGGTGTTTTTGAAGGATGATCTATCTTTAGCAGGTGGATTTTTTAGATCTAAACGTTCCATTGAAGATCTGGGAGGATTTGTTGTATTCCAGCCAAAAAGGTGGATAACTTCTGTTCTGGATTACCTAGCCAAAATTTGGTAATGCATTTACATTATGTCTGGGCTTGTAATGTGCTTTGTATGCACTTGTAGATACTCATTTCAATATTTTTTTCTGTTCAAAAATTTGATTGGTGTCAACATGATTTTTTTTAGTTTTACTAGTAATTTTTGTGTGGTGACAGAAAATGACCAGCCAAAAGTTTAAATTGGAGAGAAGAAAAGTCAAATTTTACTCATAAAGTCTTAAACACTTTCTTTGATTTTGGATTTTGTGGCCTCACTTTACTTATTGAATAAACTTAAAATGAGATAGTATGTGAAACAACTTTTATGGCACCTCTAGAAGTCCAGATGTAGCATGCTGGCTAGGGTGACCCAGCATTTAGCCAGATGTGCACTATGAATGATTAGAATATTTGACGGGGGTAGAAAGTCTTCCCCTGTTTTTGCTCAACCCACTCAAACATGTGGTATTATTAGCAGTAGAGGTAGCAGTAGCAGAAGTGATATCAGCAGTAGCAGTAATGAGCATTTGCATGAAATGAATTGACTATAGTATTGATTCTCCAATGGTTCTTACTGTTAGTCACCTCTTGCTATCTAACTATTTATGACCAGAGTTTTATTTTTGCATACAAAAATATGTGCTGCATGCATGTGCCCTCAAGTAGTGAGTATGAGAATAGAAAACATGCCTTTCCCCCAAAACTGCAAAATTGTGCTTTCTCCAGTGCAGGAGAATATTCATCTCAGCAATAGCAAGGGGAAATTCAGGGGATGGGAAATGGGGGATTGCAATGGAAATCACAGCCTAGTCCTAAGCCTTTATCAAAAATGCATTATTATATTACCGTACGTTTGACTTCAAGGGCAAATGATTTTTTTGAAAAGTCAATAATATCATAATAATGTATTGGCTTATTAATTATTAGGCTTATTAGGTCTCATATGTTGAAGAGATGAAGCTTAAAGACCCAATATTGACTGAGTAATGGCCAATTGAAGTTTGGCATAATTTGTGCATTTTTTTGAGTTTTGGGGGTTTAGGGATAGGATTTGAAACCAAATAACAGTTTTGAAATTCGGAGAGGCATAGATAATTAAATTTGATTCAGGTGTGTATTGGAACGTACAAAAAAGTAATGTGCGTAAAATTTTTATACAAGTCAGTACAAATTCAAATCAAAAGATGACCATCATTCATCATCACTCAATTGTTGATCGTGCTCTAAAACGAATGCTAATGAAGCAAGTCAATGACGACTGGTGACAACAACGAGGACGATGTTCGGCATCGCCATCGTTGCAGACACGCCCCAATGACTAATTAGATACTCTTTAAAAAATCTAACTACACGACCAATAATAACTATGTAGACTAATAATGACGGCGACAACGGCGACGACGTTCGGCGTTGCCATTGTCGCGGACTTGCCATTGTGTGTTTGGTGTTTGTTCATGTTGTTGGGCATTGACGTGTGGCGCTGCGTTGGAGTTTGCATGTTGTATGTACTTAGTACAATACCTTACGATACCTCTCTTGCTCTCTCTAGAGGTATTAAGTGGTAAGTATTGTAACTGTAGGTAAATACTACTTATAGTATTGTAATACGGTACTATGTACGGTACCATACATGAGCATAAATAGTTGAATTTGAAATTTTTAAATTGAAAAAATGAAATTTCAAATTCAATATCCCTGTTCTATTGAGCCTAAAATTGCAAAAAATGACACAAAATCATGGGTTCCTTAATGGGGGGCCTTATATTGAAACAACCACCTGGCCAATCAACCCCATTCTTTTTGCATGCACTAGATGGGATCCATAGCTAGTGCATGCAACAAATTTTGAGCCTAAAACACCACCCACTACTTAGATATAAGGCCCCTCATCTACTAGATTTGCTTTGTTTGAAGTCAAACGTACGGTATGTGAAACTTAGTGTTTAAAATTTAAAACCAACAAAATGTTCATTTGTTTCAAATTAAATATGATCAGCAAATGAAACTAAATTAGTGCTTATAACTTTAGAAAAGACTCTGATTCATCTTTTGGTTCACCAAATAAGATAATAGTTCATTCAACCTGAGTCTTTGACCCTGAGACTTGAGATGGTACACACAGACATTAAACTTACATTAGGATACATTCTAATGACATTGTTGTGACCTGGAATTTTCTTTTGCACTCAGAATGGTACATTCAACAAGAGGGACATATGTCAGGCATGATTTTCAAAGATTTCTGTTAAGTATTGTGTCAAATTTAGTGCAACAGGAATTTCAACATTTCTAAAAGCAGAAGAAATCCTTCTACAAACTGTCTTTTCTATTAGGACACAGTAAATAAAAGGGTGATCACAAAAGTGTCTTTACTAGCAACTACTCCATTCAAAAATAATCTGGATTTATCAACAAAGGAAAAAGTTACCATTTGGGATTCAGCAGCAATCAGGTCAGATTCAGATCCTTGTCATTTATTGACAGTCAAAAATGGTGACAAAGTGTACAATTCTTTAAACTAATCATTAAGGAATGCTGACTTAGGAAGTAAATTCAAATCCCTACTACAGGAACAGGAGAACCAGGAGCTGTAGCAAGAACTGCAGTTTGAGTAGCTACTGGAGCAAATGCATTTGGTATTATGAGAAGATTCTTGATGAATACCAAAATCTCACATTGGATCAAAAACAAGCATTTGCTTGTTACAATTGGGGAACAGACAATGCTACAAGATGTCAGCCAACACTTCATTGCCATGTGTGACACTCATTTTAGTGACACCAGTTTTTAATGAGACAACTTGACTCGAAGCAAAGCAGCAATATCAAGTTCATGATTACATTCTCTTTATTGTTTTTGAAAATATTATGTTGAAGACTGAAATGGATTTATTGTATGCCAAAGGAGAACAACCCACATTCAAGGATTTTGATGGAACCAAGAAGTTTTATGTAGTTATCCTTCTTTGGATTCTCTTTGATTTGGTCAAGCTCAGCACAGTGTTAGATGTCCAAGATTTAGAGGACAATTAGTCTCAATTACCATTATGAAATGCAAATGCAATGTCAATATGCTCATGAAAAAAATGAAGAAATTGTGGGGAGAAATCAAGAGACTGAATCATTGTAGTACTTATGATAAAACTTGCTTCCTCACTCAACTTTTTAGGAGTTTCCTAACTACTGAAAATGAAGACTTTGAATCAAGTATCACGAGTATCAAGGGTGATTGGCTTTGTGAAGAAGCAAAAGGCACTGGTGTATATTATGTTGTGTAGATGCAAATACTTTCTACAATGATTAACTGGGGAGAAATCATGGACAAAGATCCTAGATAAGAATGCAGAAAATATTTGCCTTAGCCACCTCCTTTGACAAATCAAAGAAAGAAATCAAGCAATGGAAATACTCTAAATATGGCAGTGGCATTGGCAATTACAACAACAACAAAAATGGAGAAAGAAAAGGCAAATCTTCTGACAACAACAACAAAGATAGTGCTAAGCTTTGAATCCCAGAATGAAAAGTAAAGTTCACAGGAAAGAACATCTATTGTAATGGATGGTCAGTATTGGGTTTGGTGCAGCAAGCACAAGAAGCCATGCCCTTTCGATGGCTGCTACATGCCCTCTCCTAATGACATGATGTTTGGGAAAAGAAGAGCAAGAAGGCATACAAAGAATAAAAATCAAAATGTTAGGGTGGATCAGGGAAACATTCCTTGAATAAGTGCAGCAAAAACAGCTCCAAATAGTGAAAATTGACTCTTTCCAAGAATTTGAGGTCTGTATTGGCCACCAAATTGGGGTTTTCTGAGAAGGATGCAACTGACTTCATAGATGACTAACTTAAGGATTTAAACTAGGGGGTCCAGAGAAAAAGAGAAAGATTTGGTACCTAGCCTCATGGTTCTCATTAATATTTTTGCTTCAGATGGCCCTAATTTTTATCTCCATTGGAGATTGACTTGGTTTTTGCTCAAATTTGACGTTCAATCAATCTCTATTATCTTTGCCAAAAATTATTCACAATTTGGAAATTTTGCTTCAAAATGCAGTCTGTCATGTTACTCTGTGGTGGTTGAGTCTTGGATTGGCCATTTACATCAGCCTTAGCCTTCTTTCCCACATCATACTATCAATTATCTGGCAAGGAATCTATCTCTTTGATTGTTTTCACGCTACACACTCCTGGTCATCGAGTTTCAAAAAGGCCTGTCAAAGGGACCATCAAGATCAAGAGGCATTTCCTAAGTAAAGGAAAATGCCCATCTAACTCAGCCCTAGAATGGCTGAATTTATACTCTTCCTATCAAACAAGAGGAGCTTATATCCTCACTGAAACTTCAACTTCAAAAAAGAGTCTTGAAGCAGTGCAAGAGACCTCAAAGGCATGGGTGTTATTGTTTACTATTTGAGGATCTCTATGACTACATGCACAAGATCATCAGGAAGCCATCACAGGCGGGAATCATTTTTTGGATGATTGTGATTGGCTCCATTTTTCATTTTTCTTTGCACAAGAATCCATATGTATTGAATTGCATGTTGTTGCACATCTTGTTAGTCCAGTCAAGAGAAAGTTATGAAGATCTGAGCCATTTTTTTAAGTCTTCACCTCTGTCAGTGAAGATGACCACCATGAAATCACAGATTTGACCACATATATTATGTACAACTCTGTAAATATATACATATGCAATGATTTGAATGTATTTGTAGGAGAGCTTGAAGGATGCAGCCATCAGTGATGTTCAAACCACAAATGGGCCAGACCCATCAAGTGCCACCATGAAAGGAATAACCACAACTTCTTGGCTTGATGATGGTGGAAATCTTCACACTGTTTATTTGGGTGAAGTTTTATTCAAGCACAAGTCACCCTTCAGTATCTTGGCAGTCTGCAAGCTTGTAGATCACTATGGAAACTTTGATTCTCCCACTACTTCAAAAATTGACAGCACTTTTATTATTTCAGGGGCCAATTGTCCAATTCTGATGTTTGACCTTTGTTGTTTTCATTGGACTTTCTTGCATTCAAAAGACAGACTTGCAGAATTCCAGTCAGTCTAGGAGTCTTGATTTTTAACACATTTTAATCAAAACTTTGCAAATTTTACAGTGATAAATGCCACCTTGCATTCACAACCATTGGGTATGACAATCCAGGAATTGACCCAAATGCAGAGGGAAATGAATTTAAGAAGTGTCATGGATGTCCTGTATAAGGAAGGTAATGGTAAAAAAACAGCCGGCCAAGTACATAAAATCCCTTTTTTGTTTTCATTGGAAATTTGAATGAGAATGACTCAACACTGCAGCAGCATATGATTCTGCTCAGAAGGTTCAAGACAATGACATTGGACTTGGCCTATATTCAACCAATGGACCAGCCTGACTTTTGCAACATTATAATTGATGTCAACACCTATTGCACAAAAGTCAAGCAAGGCCTTTTGAAAAAGCAGATAGAGCTACTTGATGGGCCTAAATCCTTGTTGCCTCTTCAAGAAGAATTTTTGACTTAGCATTATATTCTCAACAATTTGACATATAGGATGATTAAGCTGGTGATGAATGGACATTTACCTTGCCAATTCTTTCAGTAAAGAAATAGTTTACCTCTCTGTGCTTCTTGTCAGTTTTGGCAAGCTCACAAATGGCCATGGAGAACAAAAGGCAAAACTTCTTTGCCAATTCAAAAAATTCTGACAATCTGCCAGGTGATTGTACTTCATCAACCAACTGGATTCAGCACAACCTGGTCTAGTCCCACAGATGACTGGTATCCTTACTAGCAATAGAATTTGGAGTGTGACTTTTTTGGTGGACCATGATACAGAGAGGTGTAACTTTTTTGTGTGTCATGCTACAGAACACTGTACATATATGGGCATCTGACAAGGAGCTTGGATTTCCCAGAGACTATGCATTTGAAAAGCTGCTCAACCACACATTGTAGTATGTCAAAAGTTACAATGCCAACAATGGACAATATACAGATAACAGATTTTTAGATAACATCAACTCTAAAAGGATCAAACTATCACTTTTTGTGGGGTTGGTGCCCATCATCATAATGTAGTAGTGATGCAAAGGATTTGTGTGGTCACAGAAGCCTACATCACAAAACCAAAATCTACCAAAACTGTATGTACCCAAATATTGCATGAGCAATTGTTTTATTCATTATCAAATAAAACATTCACAGCAAAAGTTCTCCAACATGTTTCCATCACTTGAAAGACTGTATTGGTCAAAGATTCCCATTTACCAAAAAACCAAAATCCTACAATAGCTTAAAAAGTTGATTTATGGAGTTTGAACATTTAATAGCAGGATAGAACATAACAAAATACAAATATTGAAACTAGTTTTATGAAAATTAATGCAATTGTTTAAGATTTCTTTCTACATATTTGAGCAACAACATAAAATAAGTGCAAGAGGGATAGAGAAAGAATGCAAGCAAAATTTTCCCAAATGAGAAGCTCATATAATCAAAAAAATGATTACTAGATCAGACCAAATGTGGTCAATATCATTTAATAACTCAATTTTGGGAGTGGATTCTCCAATTATTTTAACAGAAGTTCTAGGAGAGATAACAATGAAGGTTTTAAGAGGGATGTCATGGTTTTTGGGTATAATAAAGGAGCTTCCAAAAAAAGCAGTGACAATGGTAGCTTTTGGTAAGAGTAAGTTTCAGGATTTTTTCAACATAGACTGAATGTGTTCTACAAAATAAAATATGTTTTCTCAATGCCCACTGCCAATAAGGTGATGACACATAGTGGTTGACAATATATTCATGCTATGGTATTGTGGATGATGAAGAAAATTGGATGATTTAATATGACTAACATATTATTTATTTTTAAATACTCAATAAACAACCAACAAAAAATTTTGTAAAAGGCAGTGTGAAACTTCTTTACTTGAAATGGGTCGTAAAATGTCCTCCCCATCTTTCTCTTGACAAGATAAGGGAATGTTTTCTGATGTTGTTTCAACCAATATCCAGAAAAACATATGCAGTTAAGTGTATCATTCCAACATCAACAATTTTGCAGTAGTTTTGAGTATCCAGCCCTAAACTAACCCCCATCACAAAATTATTGACTGATCATAGACAAACCCCTTTTTGCAATAATGTACTGCAGCACATAACCAGTCATCTTTCAACTGTTTTTTTTGCTAATTCTAGCCTTTTTTGATAGTCCCTTGTGTTTTCTAAAAGTCATGGAGTTGGAAATGTTTGCTCAACAGGACTTTTAAAAATCCTAGAATATTTGCTGGATGCAACCTTGCAGAGTTTGATGTTCTTGCATGAAACTGTGCCATGCACCAGTCACACCAAGGGCTTTCCCTGTATAAAGGTGTTGTCCAAAAAAGTTATCCATGAAATTTGGTTGTTGTATTACCGTGAAACCTCTATTCCAACAGATTTTGCATAATTGGATACAACAACAAGTAGTATTTTTTCAACATCAAGATGTATCTTTTTTCCCTCTGTTTTCTGTTTTCCTGAATATTTTCTTCTGCCACCTGGTGTCAATTCCACATTTTAAGACAAAATTTATCACTTGAAAAGCAAATAGTTTCCTTATTCCTTATTGTCCACATTGTCTTCTGGAAATAAATCTTTGGTGGTTGGAGCTCCTCAACAACATTTTTTCCTATGCAGAAACTCATTTGCTTTGTTTATGCACAGTGTTTCAAAGATTCTAGTTGCAACTTTGATTGTAAGACAATCATTTTTTTTTGCGTGTTAGCTCCATTTTTTTTAAGGAATTTTGGAGATTGCTTTCTCCACTTCCTCTAAAAAAATTCTCTGCACAACCAAGCTCTTGAACATTCAGTGAGAGCCTTAGAAGTGCATGCATTTTTGGAACATCTCATACATCTCAATCTTTTCTAGGGAAATATATTTTTATCCATTTGATAAGTTTAGCAACAACTCTCTGCAGTTCATCTAATTTGTCTCTCTTGATTGGATTAAAAATAAAGTATTCAGAGGCAAGAAATATTTTTAGGGTTTGTTTCATGTCATCAAAAGTTTCTTCCAACAATTCCAACCAGCCCTAAAGTATTCTTCTCCCTCTAAAGTATAATAGCAGAACAATATTAACAACAAATTTTCCTTTTTCTTTGTTCTGGTCATTTTTGAGGGATCTGTTATTCTTTTTCTGCACAAATTTCTTGGCTTTCCTCTGTAGCTTAAATGCTTGGAAACTGCAGCAAGACTTTGATGGAGTGCATCATAAAAAAATCTGATCCTTCTCTTTCTTCTAAACTTTGCTTCCACAGTTCTAGTGTTGACGTAAATCAAATACTGGTTAATTCCTTCCCCAAAACTATGCAGTGCATCTGCTCGCATCATGAAATCTACAATATATGCACTAATTAGGACCCCTTCAAAAAATTGACAGTTTTAATAAGCTCAGTATTCATTAAGAACGCAATACAAGAAAAGATGTGATTGAATGGTACTTGAAGTTTGAAGCCAGAGAAGACATTCTTCAGCATTGACTCTTACTGCTAAATGGTACTATATTTACCAATTATGAGGTTTTGTATGACACTGGGTAGTTTTTATTACGCTAATTTGTAGTGTGGCAGGGGAGGAACACAGAAAGATATAACTTTATTCATGCCCTTTTCATTAGTAAAGATAATTTTTTCTCTACATTGTAGCTGATATTACTATTTTTGAGATATACCAATAAACATAAAACAAATTTAAATTTGAAAAAAATCCTATTTGCTCTGTAGTTACAAAGCAAGAACTTTATTGGATCCAAATTCAAAATCACATTCCTATGTGACTGTAGCTTATGCCAAAAATCTGGCAAACTATAAGTCACCAGTCTCATTATTTGTGCATGTGTGTTTGTGTACATGCATGTT
The DNA here is from genome assembly GCA_036939595.1 of Thalassiosira livingstoniorum. NCBI lineage: Eukaryota > Bacillariophyta > Thalassiosirophyceae > Thalassiosirales > Thalassiosiraceae > Thalassiosira > Thalassiosira livingstoniorum. The sequence goes on along the minus strand of JALLOT010000021.1, from coordinate 6,919 downwards.
TTCTCCTTTGAAGCAAAAAATAGTTATGGGATTAGAACTCCAGAATCCAGAATCCAAGTTAAAAATCAAGAGACTTCTGATTCCTACAGCATAAAATAAACATCTAAAATCAAACAGAAGTATGACATGAATAAGATATGTGACATATATGTAGAAATTTTGTTCTGGGGTATGAAGTATATGAAAACACCAAAACCAAAGGCCACAAAAAAGTACTGCATTGACAACATCATAAAGCATATTAGTCTTTCTTTGTAAATCAGTATGTTTCATCTAGTTTCAGAATGTTTGTACCCATCAAAAACAATGGTAGTCTGATTTGCACGTGTTTTCAGAATTTGATTTGACTTTCAAGAACACCAAAGGCAGTGTAGAGAATGTCTGATTTTGTTTTGTTGTTATACTCCTGAAATCCAAAATCTAAAATCTATAATCTTTCTTGCATGAATATCAAGAGATTGAAAGAAAAAACATGTTAAGTATGTTTCAGCAGCTGCAAACTTTTTGCTTACAATAATCTTTCTGAAACAAATAACTATCAGTTTTGGAAATAAATTCATCAATTAATTCATCTTCTCTTTGTTTCACACCACAACCACATAGAAAACATTGCGCAACCTGTCACCTATGGCACCCACAACAACACCACATCTAACCTTTTGACAATTGGCACCACTCTTGATCATAACTACTTTATGTGTGTTTTGTAACTTATAATATATTTGCCATAAAAAGGAGGGGCCCATAGGGTCTGACTGTTTGGGGCAGGTGGGTAGGTTCTTGAAACCACCCACCCCCACCATACAAATTGATTCTTTGATTGACTTCAGGTATACATTGTAGAGAATATGATACTCATTCAACCAATTTATGCACATCTATTTATTCTTTACAGCATGCCATCATTCACTTGATATAAATTGGTGACCAGCTAAGGCCATGACCATTGAAAATCAAGCTGCCCACTGGAGGAGCCCGCTGTCTGCCTCTATCATGGGCCCTCACTTTTTTGCATGACCATCGACTCTAAAACTATCATCTCTTGATGTTGGCTGCTGACCACATCAGGAAATCATCATTGATAACAGCTGTCACTTGTATTGTACTAACCCAAAAAATAACCCCAAATCATGCGAATCTTCTTATTTTAATTTTTGCTAGATAATTTCTCTAGATAACCAAGGCGGGCACCATGAGGTGGGCTCCTTGGTTTTTACCCACACAAACTTTGCCCGTGGGTAAAAACCAAGGAGCCCGCCTCATGGTGCCTGCCTCCATTATTTAGTGAAAACATCTAGTAAAATATTTTTCGAGTTTAGGGTTAGTTTGGGGTTAATAATGTGATTGCGCAACAAGATCAGATGGAAGTGACGTGTTCGTAAATCATTTGAAGTGAAAGTGGGCAGAATTATGTGTAAGCTTCTTTTTCTGTGTTCACTGCCTACAAAAGTCAATAATACTATATTTCATGGGCACATCAAGGCGGGCAGCGGGCTCGTTGGGTGGGCAGCACGAATTTCAATAGGCAAAGCCCAATCGTCCGCTGCAATGAAACAAGCTCTCCGATAAGACTTTTGTTTTGATCTAATGTCATAGTGTCTACACTAACTCCAAAACTTGCAATTAATGGATAGCTAGATATACTATTACCTTTAGAATCAGAATTTGAGTCTAAAGTTAGCTTTCCAACCTCTGATGCATTGTCTTGACTGATTAACTGTTCCTTTTTTGCCAAATCATTCACTTCCCGAGTTCCAACATTTCCCTTGTCATTACCCTTGTCTTCACCGCCATCTGTGTCTTTACCATCAACCATGTCTTCACCGTCAACTGTTGCTTCATGACCCATGGTCTTCTTCTCTATTGTTGTTGCATCACATCCTACCACGAATTTTGCTACTGTGTTCTTCAGCATGCATCTCATCAAATCAATGTTGCCGCCAATAGGTGGGTTGCAGCTGTTTTCACTGTTGAATTGGCCTCCCACATTTTTGTGATAACCATCATGCTTCTTTCCAAAACAGATGTAGTGGCAAGGTCCTTTTTTCCTCTCAATTGGAACTGGGAATACTCTGCACCCTTGATTTTTGATTTTGTGTTCCAATAAAAATGCCCCAAACACATTTTGATTGAATTGTGGAGGCTGCAACTGGTTGTTTTTGCGTTTGGTGAGAATGCCACATTGGGTTAGCATATTGATGTATGCACAGGGTTTGAAACCTGTCTTGGCACAAAGTGGCATCTTCTTCAGCTCTTTGCAAATATTGATAGGAGGGGCTTTGGTTTCATTGGGAGACAGATTGTCTATGTCATGGTCAACAAGACAAAACCAGAAAGACTTCTTGCACAAAGTGTGCACTGACCGTAGGAAATGGCCAAAGGCCTCTTTTACTGCTTCAGCTTCTTCAGATGGTTGGCTCATTTTTGCAATAGACTGATTGTAAAATAATAGAATAGATGCCAAACCATTTACCAAGTAAGTACATTAAAATAGCTAAGTAGTATGGACTGATTACATGATAGCATGATTTGGTAGGTAGCCCAAAACTACCACAAATTTTAATATTTTACCAAACAAATTAAACGTAAGCATTTTCATGGTGTTGGAGCCAATTGTTGGATTTGTTTGGCAAAAGATTGAAATGAAGGTATTCATTCACAAAGGTGAAAATGGAGTTCAATTTTAATTTTGTGATTGAATTGGTTGATTTTACATTTTGTATGGTAAAAATGTGAGACAAATTTCTAGATGTAATCCTCTATGATATGTGATACTGTAAATAGAGGTACTTGAAGAGTTGAACAGTTAAGATCCAAAGACATGTCAGACAGATACAAAGGAATAGTATGATTGCTACTCACTGTCTAAAGTATGATAGAGACCAATTTTCAACGTAAATATTTATGGTGTTCTAACAGGAAGTCTACTTGAACGTAATACCGTCTTTATAACTATAATAAATTACTATGTGAGTAGGGCAAAGTAATGTGAGCAGGGTTGAAAATTCTTAAGTTAATGTAAGTAGCATATGACTAAGATATAATGTCAGTAGATTTTCCATAATAATGTATGCAATATACATAAAAGTACCCCATAATATTATATTCCATGCATCTAAGTGTGGGACATCTTGGTAAACTGAATAGGTACAATAGGTCTATATGTAGGTCAAGAAATAATCCAATACAATACAGTAGTCTGATTAAGTTGGCATGCTGCCACATCAACTTCCAACTAATTATCATTATTACACGTTTGATTGACTCATCAGGCTGCCTTTGCCATCCCCTCTTGCTAGATATGCTCTTCACTATGTGAAACCTTTCCCCCCCCCCCGCATTATTTTTGGAGCAAGGCTCTGCCTTTTCATCCCTTTGAGACAAAACTATGAGTGCCATGTTGTGCCGTTATCCCTAATCATGACAACAGACCTTTGAGAGTAGTTTATTGCCAGTGGCCTTTCATGGACACCAGATATCAAGCAATTGTTGGACAAGCTTGGAGTGGACTACACTGAGGTGCTAAAAATCATAAAAAGAGATGAATGGGATGGACTGTTCTCCAATGAAAAGCCAATCCGCTGTCGGCTAGCAGAAGCCATATTCAAAAATCTCACCAAGAAAAAACTCTTTGTTGCAAAATGTGGGACAGAAATCCCACCCAGATGCCAAAACACCAAACCAAAAAAGAGCCCATCCAAATTGAAGCCATCATCCAAATCTCCATCATGCAAGTGTTGAAAAAAAAGGACAAAAGTGAAAAAGAACAAACACTGGAAAGAGGCTGAAGTAAGGAAGGGTAAGGGACCAGTCAAAACAAAAAATGCTTAGGTGACTGAACAATAAATTGCTACCAAAGACTACTGCAGAAGCACCAACAGAAGCTCCAGCAAGAATGACTGGTATCAAACTTTGGTGTAGGCACAAGGTGAAATTGCTTGCTTTACTTGCAAGTGGTTTCAGGGCCGTTCGATGTAAAGCTGCAGCCAGGCTTTTGGATTGCGTCTCAGCTGATGAGAAGATGTGCTGGGACGTCAATCTTCTCCCAGACAATGTTCTGCCAGAAGGATCACCAAAAGAGTCTTCCGTGGACTTTGAGGATCCCCTCCTACACTACAAGACTCTTGGCTGCACCAAACTCTCCTCGGACAAGGATATACAAGACATGTATCTTCAAGAGAAGGATTCGTTTCAATCGATCTCATGATCAAAGCATCCTGATAGGTGTCATGATCTGAAAGATCATGAAGAGTTTAAATCGGCAATTGGAAAATGGGAAAAGGTGTCTGTGGCATTTGTGGTGTTGGGAACACATGATGATGATGGCACTTTCACAAGATGTGTTCAGTACTACAAACTTGGCGAGAAACTTCATGCCCACTTCAGGAATCGGATCAATTCCATTTACCCTGAAACTACTTTCTCCAAAAGAGCAGATGCCATTAGAGCTGTAGCTGCACAGAAGGAAAGCTACAAGAAGAGGAAAGCTGCCCAGACCAAGCACAGCAAAAACAAAAATATCTTGGACAAAATAGTTAGATATTGGCCAAAGGGCAACCAGCAGTTGATGAAGCGTGTGCACGTTTTTGTTTGTGAGGAGCTTGGCAGTGGACACACCCCATCTCAAGTAGCATGCCATGTTCGAAGCAAACAGAAGAAGAAAGAGAAGCTATTCAATGGAGTTGGTTGGAGAGACAAGACGTACCAAAATCTACTTACAAAAGTCTGCCCCATTTGCGAACTTTGAAACAATGGATCCCTTGACTACCTCTTGGATGGGAAGCGCCCCGAGGACATGACACTGAGGGATAAAATGAAAAGAGCAAAGCGATTGAACAGTTGTACAGTCAAGGAGAACAGTCAACATGGCCACCATCTTAAAGCTACTTGCAAAGATGGACAATTTCTTTGAGCGAAAGAAGAGGGTGACAAGAACTGTCATCTTTAGGCTTGCCCTCAAAATTAATCCCACCTTCTGTGGAGGTTTGGCATCTCCTGATTTTATGACTAAAATCAAAAATTGGTTCTACTTCAGATTCAAGAGGCAAAAAAATCTCTCAATCCCTAAAGTTTGCAGTGTAGTTCAGAAACTACCTTGAAACTGGGAATACAAGCTCTTGCAGATTCAGCGCCGGGTAGCAAACAAGCAGCAGCCACATTTTGTTGATAGACAACTGGTGTGTGCAGTAAAAGACCACTATTACTTCAACACAGATCAAGTTCCCTGTCGGATGGAAGCAGTTGGTGACTATTGCTGGGGCAAGAATGACAGCAGACAAAGGAATGTATCAACTGCTGGTAAAGAAAAAGATTGATTACGGTTAAGCTGGGTATTGGGAAGGACGGAACGAAGCTTATTCCTTTTATTATTTGTAAAGGCAAGGCATCCAATCCTGGTTGTCTATACTTCTTTATCACAATTGGTTTTTAATTCTTTTTTCATTATTTCTATCTTTAACAGCTGCCCCAGCTCCAGATGGTAAGAAATGTGGGCATTCTAAATCTGTAACACATAAAATTAGACATAGGCTGCCAGATAATCTGGGTAACCAGCACCCACCACGAGATAAGTGCTACATAACTGGAAGTCAAACTGCCAATTTGTCTGGACCTTTGACTGCTCTGTATCTTAAGAAGATTGTATTGCCAGGAGCTGGTGTATCTGTTGATATGGACTTTCCCAAGAGACTTGTTGTTCTTTGTGATGATTTAAAATGCCACAGTTCTGACATAGTGAAACAGTTCACTCTGTTGCTGAGAATAGCGGAAAACTTGGAGTTTAATACAATGGCCGGAGGTCTAACACCTGTTGCACAACCGCTTGATAAAGTTGTGAATAAAGTTTTTGAGGGATACTTCAGAGATCTTTACATCCAATACGCAATGAACACACAAGTGAACCCTGAAACTGGACATCCTCGTCCCCCCAGTTGTCAGCAGCTTGCTGATTGGGTCATCAAAGCCTGGGATCAAATTCCAGAGGAGCTTTGTAGGAGGGCCTGGACAAGTTGTGGATATTTGAATGAGGCAGAACTAGTCAGCCAAAAGAAAACATCTCTTATCCCATACAATGAGGAGCAAGTTGGCCAACTTGTATGGGATGTCATGGGCAGTGATGATTACATTAATTTGCAAGATGAAATGGTTTCAGGGCCTGAACCATGCTTTCCTGAGAATGTAGAGGAAGAGGAACAACTTCAAATTGGCATGTACTTTCCATATCTTACATAATAGAAGCAATTACTATGGTTATTTTGACATGTGTGCTGCTTACATAAGTTCTTTTGAATTTTTGCCAAAACAAAGTAATGTGAGAACTTTTGGCAGTTTTCCAAAATGTGGGCATACTTGAAAATAGTGAGAGTTTGTGTGAGTAGCAAAATTCTGTAAATGTGAGTACTCACACAGTTTATTATAAAGATGGTACTAGTAAATTGTTTTCTTAAATTTTGATAAAGATATTAACTGTTCATTACAGGATGTTATGGGTTTCAATTGTTTGCCCAATTGGCTTCTATTTTTTCCAGTAAGATCCAGTAAATCTATAACCTTCTATCAAGAAATAAACTATGAAAACTTTCTTCCTCCTTATTCCATTTCTTTTTCAATTAATGAGTAACAACCTTAGGGCATTAGAGATGAAACTGACTCAACTCAATTTATGGGCTTTGTTTATGGACTTTGATTAGGGATTTCTTCAGGTGCAAAATGCTTCTAGTAATGATGTAATTCCAAATAGTTTTTTTCGGAAGAAGGTCCCCTAGTATGTAGAGTCTAGATCTATGACGTGGCAGTAACAAAAATACTACCAGGAAGACCACCGTAACAAGATCTTTGGATAATTTTAAAAATAACTAGCAAAAGCTACATAGTAAAAATGTCTGGACGCAAGATCAATTCTGTAGATCGGAAGAGCGTC